>JARHVA010006234.1:155000-230000 GCA_037957365.1 Torreya grandis | reverse complement strand
TATAGGCACAAACTAGACACCTAGAAAACACGGAGGTGGGTGGACTCAAAAATAATGGGTAGTGTAAAATAACTAAGCCCATAGAATGTACTTACCTAAGTGGTTAAAAACACTAACAATAACATACCTTAAAAAATAGCCTAAGGTAGTACTACTATGCTAATACCCTCCCTTAATGATGAAACCATAAACAAGACCAAGTTTATCCCTAAATTTTATAAACTTGTCTGAACCAAGTGGTTTGGTCATTATATCAGCTAGTTGCTCTGTAGTGGGGAAATATAAAAGACTAATGTCTTCATTTATAACCAACTATAGGATGTAATGATGGTGAACCTCAATGCATTTGGTCTTGGCATGGAATACTAGATTCTTCACCACCTTTAAAACATTTTGGTTGTCATAGAAAATTGGAGTAGAATTTGATGAATCAAACTGAAGATCCTCCAAGTTTTTCTTTATCCACATAGTTTCACAACCTCCACTAACCACAACTTCATAATCTACTTCTATTGAAGATAATGCAATTGTAGTTTGTAGTTTGATCTGCTATGAGAAAAATCTTGAACCAAGAGTGAATACATATCTTATTGCAGATTTTCTTGAATCTAATGATCCTATCCATTTAGAGCCAGAATATCTTGAAAGCTCAAAATCCATAGACTTCTTATATAGTATGCCAAAGTCAAGAGTACCTTTGACATATATTAATACCCATTTTTTAGATAAACAATGTGCTTCTTGTGGTTTAGACATGAAGTGATATGGAAAATTCACTGCAAAACAAATATCTGGTTTAGTGGTAGTGAGGTAAATGAGACTACCCACTAGCTACCAATACACTATTTCCTTGACTGGAGGTGAAGAAGTTTTATTTGAAATTTTAGCTCCAAATTATATAGGTGTGTGATTTGGATTAAAATTCATCATTCTAAACCTTTCCAATGATGATTTGGCATACTTGTTCAATGACATGAATACAACACAATAACCTTGCTAAAACTCAACACTTAAATAGTATTTTAGTAATCCTTAGTCTATCATGTCAAAAGTATAATAAATATCAGCCTTCATTTATTTAATAGGACTATATATACTCTAAGTGATGGGTATATCATCAAGATATATAATTAAAATTAAGATATTATCCCCACACACCTTTACATAGAGAGTTGGTTCAAAATGACACCTTTTGAAACTAGACACCCTCATATATGAGTTTGTTTTCATATATCAGGCTTGAGGAGCCTATTTAAGCCCATACAAGGACTTGATCAACCTAAAAATAATATGTTCCTTACTAGTAAGCTAAAAACGTTATGGCTCAACCATGTAGACTTCCTCCTCTAGATCTCCATTTAATAAATCACTCTTGACATCTATTTGATCCACCTATCATCCAAACTAAGTGTAAATAACAACAATCAAATTAAAAGTTACCATCTTTATAGTAGGAGAAAAATTATTTTAATAATAAACTCCTTCTTCTTGTGCATAGCCTTTTGCAACAAGTTTGGCTTTTTATTTATCCAAGGAACCATTTGATTTGCAATTTACCTTGTAAATCCATTTACAACCAATGGATTTCTTTCCTGGTGGTAGCTCTATGAGATCTCAAGTCTTATTTTTCATCAAGGGAATGATAATATTCAATTCCCACTTAGACATCCCTTTGGTCTTTGAAAATTTATTAGGCTCAATTTTTTGTAAAATAGTAGTTATAGCAAAATTGTCATGCTCCCCTCTATTACCAAACCACTTTCATGATCTCAATCTTCTACTTTCCACACCCTATGGTAGGTCTCCTTCATTTAGTGCTTCTGTTGTGGTAGAATACCAACTTGGCTTCTTTTTTATTCTATTAAAACCCCATAATGACCTGTAACAACTCCCTTACCGGAATGTGTTTCCATTGATGAACTAGAATCCTTAGAATTCTTCACAACTTATAATAGAATCATTAGAATAAAATAATGAATCAATATCTGAAACTATACTAGTTATTATGAAGTATGGCATTTGTTCATTTACTATGACATCTCTGTTTACCACAACTTTGTTAGTATAAAAATCAAGTAATCTGTAGGCCTTTAACTGGTCAATGTATCGAATAAAGATGAATTCTTTGCTTTTCATGTCCAAGTTACTTCTCTTTTGACTAAGAATAACTTCAATAGATACACACAAAAAAAATTCTAAAAGCACTTCCATCTAGAGTTTGATCTAACCAAGCCTCCTCCAAAGTCAAAATGTTTAATGATTTTATAGGAATTATGTTGAGGATGTACAATATTGTATTCACTACTTCTACCCAATATCTAAATGGGACATTTTTGCTTTGGAACATACAATAAGCCATGTCTATCAATGTCCTATTTCACCTTTCCAAAAATCCATTTTACTATGGAGTGTAAGGGGTAGTGTACTATATGTGTATGCCTTCAGTAGTATAAAACTCCTTAAAATATTTTGTATGAACTCACCCTCATTATCCATTCTAAAAGATTTGCTGATCATCCTGCCTATTTTTTAACCATAGATTTTCAAGTAAGGAAGTTAGAAAAATAATCATATTTATTCAATAGAATGTATACCCACTTTTTCCTAGAGAAATCATCAACCAGTAACAAAAATTAATGAGCTTAAGAAGGGGTAGGTGCCTACATTGGAACATGCAAATCTACATGTACTAAATCCAATACTCACTTATCTCTTAAAGATTTATAAAAATCAAATGTATGTCTAACTTGCTTCCCCAACTAACATCTAGTACACACATGATGACTATCTTGAATAAAAGGAATCCCCTTAACCATCTTAGTCTTGATCAATGTAGCCAAATAGTATAAATTCAAATGCCCATACCTTTCATGCCATAGTGAACTTGTGTTATCAACCACATCAAGTACACTTTCCTTTCCCCTATGTGGATTTGTAATATTATATAATCATTTTGCACCAATCCCAACAATAATAATATTATTATCTTTGGTAGTGACTAAACATTGTTGTCCTTTAAAATTTATAACAAAATCAAATTTTGAAGTGATCTCACTAATTCAAAGTAAATTTTTATTCATATCATGCATATACCTAAAATTCTTAAATGTATACCAAAATATACCATTAAAAATAAACTAAAAATTAACATATCCATTCACAAAATGAGTTCTACCATCTCTCAAAGATACAGATTCATTACTACTATTATTTTTAACAAAATCCACATACCAGTCCTTATGGTATGTATAATGGCGAAATGCCCCAAAATCAAAGTACCAAGATCGATCCACAACATAATTACCACTGAAAGCCATGAAATCAAAAATAGGAGATGTTTTCTTGCCTTTACATTGAGCTAAATTGGCATGATGATCTTTATTTCTGTTGTCCCCAAAAATGTCACTCATTTTTGGGAAAACCTATGAACTATTTTGGTTCAATAAACCAAAATCCTCTCTCCCCTTTTCAAAAATTGTTCTGAGCATTCAAGTTCTTCATTTTTCAAAGCTCTTCTAGAAATCTATGGACTTTGCAAGCTTGAATCTATGGACTTTGTAGATAGGTTTCTATAGACTCAGTTTCTACGGACTTCACAAGAAGAAATCCATTGACTCTACAAGAAGAAAATCTATAGACTCTGCAGGCCAAGTTCTATGGACTCATTTCTACAGTCTCAGTTCTACGGACTTCACAGGTTGATTTCTACAGACTTTACAAGAAAGAAGTAAGCTTTAAACACTTAGGTGATTTCAAGGTTGGTTCGACGACAAGGTTCAACCAAAAGAGTTCATCAGCAAGCTTCTAAATAAAGATTGAACCATTGAAGCTTTGAACCATTGAACCTTGAACCAAAAAGGTTCAAGGGTTTAATGGGTTCAAGTTTCAACATCATCGGCAAGAGTTAAGCACTTCGAAAAATGTTCAATGGGTTAAATTGGTTTAAAAACCATATGGTTCAATGCATTTGGTTTAAGAGATCAAAAAGACTTAGTTAAATAAAGATATTAAACTGATTGAACCATTGAACTGTTGAACCAAAGTTGGTTCAAACGGTTGGTTTAATCAGTCAGTTCAAGGGACTACCCCAAAGCCAAAGGAACAAGTGCCATTATGGAGGGTAGTGAACCAAGCCAAGTGCCCTTATGGAGGGTAGTGAACCAAAACAAGTGCCCTTGTGGAGGGTTGTGAGCAAAAGTGGACAAAGTGAACTCCATCAGAAAAATGAGCAAGGCAAAAGGCAAAGTTGAGTCCTTCGAACAAAATTATTTGAAGGAATTCCTTCAAAAATTTTGTCCAAAGGAATTCACTTGGGAAGAAAGCTTGACCAAAATAAAGGAAAGGAGTGGCTAAGGAAAAGAAGCTTTCCTTCAAACATTTTATTTGAAGGGATTCCTTCAGACTTTTTGTCTGAAAGAAAAGCCTAGTGAAAAAAGAAAAACCCACGAAGGAGAAAGAAGCCCGAAGGCCATCCAAAGACTAATCGAAGGGTACGTGCCCTTGTGGGGGACACTTGACACTCAGAAAATGAATCATCTTTCAAGACCTCAAAGGGCAAGTTCCCTCTGGGAAAGATCAAACCTCAAAGTGTAGTGGAAGCCACCATGTGTCCCTTATAAAGTCGAAGCAGAAGCTGCCAAGTGTTATCTGCTAGGACATAGTTTCTAATAAGTTTCAAAGCTATGGAACATGCCATGTGTTCTGTTATAACTCAATGGAAGCTGCCAAGTGTCAATGTCCATAGTTTCTTCCTTGTGTCCCATTGTAAAGTTGAGTAGAAGCTACCAAGCGTCATCTTCCATAGGACTCTCAAAGGGTATCTAAAGCTTTTATAAGTTAAGCAGATACTACCAAATGTCCTCATCAATTTCATAGTGGAAAATGCCATGTGTCACTTGTTAATATCAGTGGAAAGTAGCCAAAGCAAATAAGAACGCTGAAGGAATTGTCAAAGAAAGTGACGGGCCCATAGATGTCAAAATTCATGGTAACAAAATAGCCATTGATCTTTGAAGGCTTGAGTGCAGGCTCGAATGCATTTAGAGGCAAAAAATGCAAAAGGGAAGAACCACTAATGGAAGAGCGTAAAGAACCAACAAGAACAAGGATATAACACTGAGAGTTTAAATGCTAGGAAAAGATAAAACCAGAAAGGGGAAAAGATAGCTCGAGGGCTCAAATCACAGCAAAAAGAGGGAAAGGCCAAAATATATTCATGGGAGTTTTTTTTAGTAGGTGAAACAATGGATCAAGTGGATTTTTGAAGCAAACCAAATTAAGGATGCAACTTATTTTTCTTATTGGAAGTAACGGCAAATTGGATAGCTATGCAGACATCAAATAAAGGACCAAATGATCTAAACCCAAGAGAAGACATTTGAGATGAATTGACATGCCATAGTTAAGACAGCTACCCTATTCCAGCATGGCCCCATGATAGAATTGAAAATGCATTCAAGGCATTAAATGCACAACATGGGCCATTCCATGAAACAAAACACCAAGTCTTTCTTAGCTGATATATATTGTAATCTATTTTATTGTTTTAAAAGGAGATCTTCCCAATACAGAAGCAAAACTTTGCCCAAATGAAAGGCAAATATTGAGACTTTGAGCTCAGATTGTTGTTCATATCATTTTATCTAAATGAGAAAGCAAGTTGTTTGTAGACTCTGTGTTATTATAGATTGTATCATTTTAGGAGGTTGTTCTTATGTCTATCTTCTAAATGTGTTCTTGTTTATTTAATTTGGCAAGTAGAACTAGTGAAAGTAATCAGGAAGGTGTCCTAAAGCCAACTGTGGAGAGACTTTGTGCTTTAACAACTATTTTTAGTGTGTGTTTTTAGTTTCTTTCTATGTTAAGGATTCTGGGATGACTTTGTGCCCCCATTATCCTTTGTGTTATACTCTTTGGGTAGTTGAGGTGGAGACTTTGTATTCTGTTTCATCCTACTAGTTACTATGCCTATGCTACTAGTTTCTTATCACTACTTGAAAGAAATCCTATTATTTTTTGCAAGAACGCTTCTGAAAGAAGAGAAGTGCCTTCAGTGTTTCCACTAGGATTTTCTCCTTTGTTTGTTAACATCATCTTTGAAAGAAGAGATATGGATGGTGTATTCTACCCTTGAGTGTTATTTTCTACTTATTTATATAGTATATAGCTCTTATATACTTACAGAGAGCCTCCCCTTGATGAGAGTAGAGATTTGTCCCCTCTTGATGTGGTAAACTTGCACACTAGGCTAATCGATCTTTCTTGCTATGGATGATTAGACCTATTTTGCTCATTAGTGTGCTAGTGACAAAATATTCACCCAACATTTTTTTGGTGACTCCGGTAGGGATTTCAAACAAGCAGTTCTTATCCTTATACATTGCATATTCTGGTGACTCTGTTTCGTGTCTTACCCATTATCATTATAGCCTTATCCATTCCCATTATATAATCTAGTTTGCAAACTAGATCTGCTAAGGAAGAATAATAGTGTGAAGCCTCAAGCTTCAAGCTAAAGTAGGACCAATTCTTTCTCATTTTTATCCTATAATCTAGCAGATCCATGCTATATAAGAAGCTAGAAATCTCAAGGTGTTGTTGACCCTCTTTTTGAGTTGGTGTAACAGAGCAATTTTGATTTGTTTCCTCCACAACCTCACCTTCAATGAACTAGGAGTCTTCTTCCTACCCATACCAAGTCTCCAATACAAGGCAATGCTTCTTTTTCTGCTATTAGTAGAGCTTTGCCTATCCATACTCCACCTAGATTTGTGATCCCACTTCTACATAATCAAATCATGGCTCAAGGCCCCTGGGGTAACTCTTTTGGTCCACTAAATTTTACCCCAACACTACATGAGATTCCATGCAGTTTAAGGAAGAATTTCCCCAATTTTTTTGGTGATGGGAAAGTTCACCCTAATGAATATATTGCTTCCTTCAACATAGCCTATGGTGTAATAGGTGTGGAGTATGAAGACATAGCAGTCAGACTATTCATAGAGACACTACAAGGCATTGTTGCAGACTGGTTCTACCATCTACAAGCTCAGTCAGTGACTGATTGGGACACTCTTAAAGCTAAATTTGAAGCCAAGTTCAAGCCTATAGAAGATGCACATTCCTTGTTAGCCCAGCTCACATAGATGAAGAAGGAGCCCCATGAACTTATGAGGGAATTCATTACCAAGTTTGACAAGCTAAGGAATAGGACTCCCATGATCACCCAACCGACACCTAAGAATCTCAAGTGTTTCTTCATCAACTCATAGCTACTAAAGTGAGTTTTTTGCTGAGATGGGCTAGACACATAGACCTTACTATTGATTAGGACTTGGTTACTGAGGTATAAGATGACCTTATCTTGGTAGTAAAGATAAGGAGATACCTTAATAGAGGTAAATCCTTTTCATCTTCTAAATATCCATCTACAGGCACCAAGGATCAAATGGTGTAAAAGCTAACAAATGAACTACTAGCCTTGAAAATATAAATGGACCAAGGTATGTCTACTTCTTATAATTGGGATATGCCAAGGAGGACATTTTAGAACTAGTCAGATCAAGGCAATGCTGCCAAGAATCAAGGGTAGCCAAATCATTTTCCTTCCCCACAGAGGTACCTTGCCCTTAAAGCACCTCCAACCAACTCAACAGTTGGATATCTAGAAACTAAACATGATTTCTCTTTCCAACTTGAGTTTGATCAAGAAAATGATGCTGATCTCTTCATAGAGGATCAATAAGACTTAGCTAGTGACTCCAACATTGGTTTCTTGAATTACTAGGATGAACCCAGAAGTGAAGGTAAAGTAGATGAGGGATCATATGCTGTGTTTACCCGATCAAAGAATCAGTCAGCCCAACAAGTTGATAAAGAGAAGATAGAGGAGTGACCTTAACCAATAATTTCAATTTCTAAGCATGGAACCACTCTACCTTTCTAGCCAAAGTACTCAGTGATTGCCAAAAAAATAAGTACCCCAAACATTTCTGCACCTTTAACTTCAACTTCACAGATTAGTCCTCCCCCCCTTAAAAACCAAAATGATGAAATCCCATCCTCTCTTCCTAGTCCATTTCAGTCATTTGACATAATTGACCATCTCAAGAAAAATAAAATTCAAATGACTGAATTTGAATTCATACAAGCCAAACCTGAGCAGTTGGATAGGTTGGTAGAGTGTGTGAAGAATAAAGCTATCCCTGCAGGACAAGAGATTAGAAAGGTAAATCATGATCCCCCATAGAACATGCCCATCCCAAACAATCTTGTCATTAACCCTCCTATTGCCCCTAGGAAAATAGAGCCTTTCTATGTTTCTCTATTGATAAATGGTCACAAGTTGAGCAACTACATCATTGATTCTGGAGCTTCAGACAATGTCATGCCTGCCAAAGTGGTAGAATCTCTTGGTCTCACACTGACCAAAACATTTTGTAGATGCTTCTCCATGGAGAACAAACAAGTGCCACTACTGGGACAAATCAAGGATGCCCAATTTTCATTTGTGGCATTCCCAAAAAAGAGAGTCAAGATGATAGTCCTGGTGGCCAACGTCCCAGCCTCATATGACATTCTACTGGGATGAAATTTCTGCAAGGATGTTGGAGGAGAGTTGAGCATGGACTTGTCTAAGGAAAGGATCCCTATCAAAGGTGTCATGAAGAGGCTACTCCCTAAAAAGGAGTTAAAATATGTTGTCACTCAGACATCATCAACTGAAGCTTAGATTCTATTTGAGTCTTCATGCAGGGGTAATTACTTCTTATCCACAGAGGATGCTCATGTTTCAACTGATGAAATTCTTGTAGGTGGAGATTTAAAGATTGATTCAACCAAAACATTAGAAGAATTGGTAGGGCATAGTACAGATGAAAAAGGATCTTCCCTCTCTAATGAAGAAAAATTTGATAAAAGATTAGTTTTTGATGATGTTTGGATGTAGGAATTCGATGGCAACAATTCCTCTACCAGTGTTAGAGCTGAGATGGTGTTGATATCTCCTCAAGGAAATATTTTTCCTTCATGCAAGTTACAGTTCAAAAACACCAGCAACATAGCTGAATGTGAATCTCTATTGCTCAGATTGAAGGCTACTCCAGACCAAGATGTCAAACTCCTTCACACCAAAGGAGATGCTGAGCTGATGGTTTGTCAGGAGTTTGATGGTGACAATCAAAACATGTGCTAGACTGAACTAGTATAATATCAAGCTATGGTAGTGGACCATACTATTGTACTCCAAAGTCAGCAAAAGGTACTCTTCACTAAGAGAACAAGGAGTTACAATTTTCATATTGGAGACCATGTCTTGCCATGGCGCAAGAAGAGAGAACCAAAAGGAGTGCACAAAAAATGTGATTTCTGGTGGAGAGTTCTATTCACTCGTCACTAATTTTGGGGACAAAATGGTTTCCTACTGGTTTATCAAGATGGAATGCCATTTTCATTGTCTCATAATGGGTAGTGTCTAAATCACTTCAATTCTTGAAGTATCAGATAAGTTCACCTGTACATATGTATATTTGTATAGTCTTTATTTTTATTTTGTGCTTTTTATTTTCATTTTTTAGAGCCTTTATTTTTGGGTAGCATGAAACCATAGCCCAATGGCATACTTCAAGGCACCGAAGATTTTGGTTTCTACTCGCCTCAGTTGTTCCAAGTTTTCAACTGAAGGAAGTTCCCCAACTGTAGCCAGCTATTGTCCCCAAAAATGTCACTCATTTTTGGGACAACCTATGAACTATTTTGGTTCAATAGACCAAAATCCTCTCTCCCCTTTTCAAAAATTATTTTGAGCATTCAAGTTCTTCATTTTTCAAAGCTCTTCATGAAATCTATGGACTCTACAGGCTTGAATCTATAGACTCTGTAGGCTTGAATCTACGAGCTCTATAGATAGGTTTCTATAGACTCAATTTATATGGACTTCATAAGAAGAAATCTATGGACTCTATAAGAAGAAAATATATAGACTTTGTAGGCCAAGTTCTATGGACTTAATTCTATAGACTTCGCAGGTTGATTTCTACAGACTCTGCAGGAAAGAAGCAAGCTTTCAACACTTAGGCAATTTCAAGGTTGGTTCGACAACAAGGTTCAACAAAAAGAGTTCATCAGCAAGCTTCTAATCAAATATTGAACCATTGAACCGTTGAACCGTTGAACCTTGAACCAAAAAGGTTCAAGGGTCTAATGGGTTTAAGGTTCAACGTCGTCGGCAAGAGTTAAGCACTTCAACAAAGGTTTAATGGGTTTAATGGTTCAACAAGTTCAATGGCCATATGGTTCAATGAATTTGGTTCAAGATATCAAAAAGACTTAGTCAAATAAAGAGATTGAACCAATTGAACCATTGAACCATTGAACCAAAGTTGGTTAAAATGGTTGGTTCAATCAGTCAGTTCAAGGACTACCCCAAAGCCAAAGGAAGAAGTGCCCTTATAGATGGTAGTGAACCAAGCCAAGTGCCCTTGTAGAGGGAAGTGAACCAAAACAAGTGCCCTTGTGGAGGGCAATGAGTAAAAGCAGACAAAGTGAACTTTGAAAAAATGAGCAAGGCAAAAGGCAAAGTTGAGTCCTTCGAACAAAATTGTCCACAGGAATTCCTTCAGACATTTTGTCTAAAGGAATTCACTTGGGAAGAAAGCCCAATCAAAAGGAAGGAAAGGAGTGGATAAGGAAAAGAAGCTTTCCTTCAGACATTTTATCTAAAGGGATTCCTTTAGACCTTTTGTCTAAAGGAAAAGCCTAGAGAAAAAGGAAAAACCTGCCAAGGAGAAAGAAGCCTGAAGGCCATCTGAAGACTACTTGAAGGTTATGTGCCATTGTGGGGGATACTCAACACTCAGAAAATGAATCATCTTTCAAGACCCCAAAGGGCAAGTTCCCTCTAGGAAAGATTAAACCTTAAAGTGTAGCAGAAGCTACCACGTGTCCCTTATAAAGTTGAAGTGGAAGCTGCCAAGTGTCATCTACTGGGACATAATTTCTAATAAGTTTCAAAGCTATGGAATGTGCCATGTGTTTTTTTATAACTCAGTGGAAGCTACAAGTGTCAACGTCTATAGTTTCTTCATTGTGTCCCATTGTAAAGCTCAAGGGAAGCCACCAAGTGTCATCTTCCATATGACTCTCAAAGGGTATCTAAAGCTTCTATAAGTTAAGTGGATACTACTAGGTGTCCTCACCAATTTCACAGCAAAAAATTCCATGCGTCACTTGTTAAGATTAATGAAAACTAGCCAAAGCAAACAAGAAAGATGAAGGAATTGTCAAATAAAGTGACGGGCCCATAGACATCAAAATTCATGGCAACAAAATAGCCACTAATCTTTGAAGGCTTGAGCATGGGCTCAAATGCATTCAAAGGCCAAAATGCCAAAGGGAAGAACCACTGATGGAAGAGCATAAAGAGCCAGCAAGACTGAGGATATAGCCCTAAGAGATCAAATGTTAGGAAAAGACAAAACTAGAAAGGGGAAAAGATAGCCCAAGGGCTCAAATCATAGTAAAAAGAGGGAAAGGAGAAAATATCTTCAAGGGAGTTATTTCTAGTAGGTGAAACAATGGATCTAGTGGATTTCTGAAGCACACCAAATCAAGGATGCAACCTATTTTTCTTCTTGGAAGTAATGGAAAATTGGATAGCTACTCAAACATTAGAAAAAGGACTAGATGATCTAGATCCAGATCTAGGAGAAGAAATTTGAGATGAATCGACATGCCATAATTAAGACAATCACCCTGTTCCAACATGGCCCCCCTAATAGAACTAAAAATGCATTCAAGGCATTGAATGCACATCATGGGCCATTCCATGAAACAAAGCACCAAGTCTTTCTTGGCTGATATATATTGTAATCTCTTTTATTGTTTTAAAAGGAGATATTCCCAATATAGAAGTAGAACTCTACCCAAATTGAAAGGTGAAATTGAGACTTTGAGCTTAGATTATTGTTTTTATCATTTTATCTGAATGAGAAAGTAAGTTGTTTACAGACTTTGTGCTGTTATAACTTGTATCATTTTTGGAGATTGTTCTTATGTGTATCTTTTGAATGTGTTCTTGTTTATTTAATTTGGCAAGAAGAACTAGTGAAAGTGATCAAGAAGGTGTCTTGAAGCCAACTATGGAGAGACTTTGTGCTTTCATAGCTATTTTCAGTGTGTGTTTTTAGTTTCTTTTGTGTTGAGGATTCTAAGATGACTCTGTACCCCCATTATCTTTTGTGTTATACTCTTTGGGCAGTTGAGGTGAAAACTTTGTGTTCTATTTCATCTTGTTAGTTACTACACCTGTGTTACTAGTTTCTTGTCACTACCTGAAAGAACTCCTATTGTTTCCTGTAAGAACACTTTTAAAAGAAGAGAAGTGTCTTCAGTGTTTTCACTAGGATTTTCTCATCTATTTGTTAACATCATCTCTAAAAGAAGAGAGATGGATGGTGTATTCTACTCCTGAGTGTTATTTTCTACTTATTTAAATAGTATATAGCTCTTGCATACTTACAGGGAACCTCCCCTTGATGAGAGAAGAGATTTGTCCCCTTTTGATGTGGTAAACCTGCACACTAGGCTGACCAATCTTCCTTGATGTGGATAATTAGACCTATTTTGTTCATCAGTACACTGGTGATAAAATATTCACCCAACAATTTCTATAGTTATCCATATCCTATTGACTTTTCCTACAACCTTTCTTAATGTGATTAGGTTGCTTACAATAAAAACATTTCAACTTAGATCTCTTATTAGAACCACTTACTTGTGAGGTTTTTATCAGATAAATAGTAGCTTTACCAAACTACTTACCATTTCCCTTGATGAAGAATGCACTCTTTCTAGAAGTAGATTTAGATAACACTGCCTAATCCTACCATCTCTCCTTTTGCAATAGCAATGTGGATTTTTGTTAAAAGTCTAAAGTCTGCATGTCAATATCATGTGCAAGGACTAAAAAATGACTCAAATGAAGGTGGAATATTTTTCATAACTAGATCAATCAAATATTATTCATCAATAGGATTATGCATAGCCTTTAACTGATCACTGATGTCTTTGATCTACAGCAAAAACTTAGAAACAAATCCACCTTCCTACATCTTAGTAAAAAATAACAAATTATTCAAATACAATACCCTACCAACTTTATAAGATTGATATTTAGAAGTAAGATTAGTCCACAAATCTAATGTTGTGGTCACATTTGTGACCTCTAAGATTAGATTATCTGATACCGACAATTTTAACAAAATAAGAGCCTCATGATGATGTTTATCATAGTCATCGGTATCAATGGTAGTCCTTTACTCTTTATCGAGCAGTATTTGATCAATATTTTCATATTCAAATATTGTTAGAACATTATGACTCCACAAATTAAAGTTGTTGCCTATCAATTTCTGAGAATATGGTAGTAATGGGTGTTAAATAATATCCATTTGACCTAGTTTTTTCACAAAAATAATTAAATTGGAGAAACTATTATGAATTTTATAAAAATTCTTTCTACACGTGGATTCTATATTAACACTAAAAAACTCTACTAGTTTTTAGCAACAAACTTAGTACCATTTGCAAGATCTCAAATTTTATTTTACTAAAATAATTAAATTAGGAAACCTATAACTCTGATTTAAAAAATTCTTTCTCTATCCACATCCACATAAGAAACCTAGAAAACAATGAAATTTTTAACTTCCCAAATTCTTCCTTGATTATTAATCAGTGGTAGGTCCCCAATAACCCCTATTGGTTAAAGTTTTGATTTATTTCAATTAAAAATAAAAAATAATTGAAATAATAAGAATTTAGGTAAAAATTTTCATTAAAATAATCAACGAATTAGAAAATTGGCCTACTTGTGAAACTTCAGGTTCAAATTTTGAGCCCATTTCTTAAGCAAATTAGAAGCTATTTACACCACTTATCATGTTTGCATTTAACTCATAGTTTAGAGTTTTGTTTCACTGAATATGATCAAAATTTGCATTTTTTTGGCTCTCCCCTGAACTGTATGGTGTCGTACACCATACAATCATCCCAAAAAAAATAAATAGAGGCCTTATAGCCTCTTAAATTTATCCCTCTGACCTCCTTTCAATATTATTAAGTCTTTTAATCTTCTCAAGTATTTTTCTGATCTTCTGGTTGAGATCATAGAGTTTTGTGATGCTTTATCTCTCCTCTGGCTCTCCACCTAGTGCATGAAGCTCCTCCTTGGAAAGACACTAGCTTCTCTAGCTTCCACAAACCTCCACTCAGGATATATGAACCATGAGATATAATTATCAGATTAGAACTGACAAATATAATGAGATATATCAATCATCTTACTAGCATATTAAAAAATATAATGAATAGTCTATTATATAGGTACAAAGGAGACACCGAATAAATTTGAAGGTGGGTGAAACATAAAAAAAGGGTAGTGTAAAATAGATAAGCACATGGAACATACTTACTGCAGTGATTAAAACCACTATAACAATAATATACCTTTAAAAATAGCCTAAGGTAATACTAATATGCTCATATGGAGTTCACATGAAGATATGTTTATATGTTAAAAAATTGCTTTTATTTTCGATGCTTCTCATGTTGAGTTCTGTAGTGATGTCTTTTAATGAGTTGAGAAAATGATGTCACACTAGCATACTAAACCTCTCCATCTCATGTGCAAGTTATAAATATGATCTAAATTCTTAAAATACTCTCATGTTTATTTCTACTCCTATTGGGCCCCTTCCATGATTACTTACACAATTTTTAGTAATCTCATTTGAGATTTTCTGTGGGGTACATAAAATATGAATAAATCCTTTCATAAAGTAACTCAATATTTTTTTTCCAGATAATAAAAATAAGGTATTTCACTCTAAGTAAAGAGGGTCCCTCATGACATTATAATGAGGCTTAGAAAATTGTTACTAGGAACAATATTTACTCAAGAAGTCCCAATTGGATTGTTTCATGGAAATGGATTGCATTTAATTATCTCTCATTGCCTATGTTACTATAAAAAAAATAAAATAATTTTTTTTTCTCAAACAATTTAGACAACCTTGGAATAAATTACACCCTAGATATTGTGGAAAGGGTATAAAACATAATTCGATTGTCTATCAACATTCATTACTTATGGTGGTGTAGTCCATTTTTCAATGACTAGGAAATCCCACTAGGTGAAGTTCCTCAGATTAAAGTATGAAGACTCTTTATGAAGGGGTTTTTTAAATTTTATGAATTATCTAGTGTCATGTCCCCTTTTTAGGTGACATGTTCAAAATTGATGGTTAGCTTATAATGCGACCCTCGTAGGCTGATAGAATGGATAGAGGGTCTTGATGGAGCTGGGCTTGGCTTTCGTTTGAGCTTTTTTGAGCATGAATTAAGGGAGATATTAATATTTGATTGATTTAATCAAGTATTAAGTATTTGGTCTAATTTTAATTAAATATTAATTAATTATTAATATTTTGTTCTAATTTAAGAAGCCCAAGTCTAATTTGAGGAATTCTAATTTAAGAACCTCAAGTTCTAATTTGAGGAATTCTAATTTAAGAACCTCAAGTTCTAATTTGAGGAAATCTAATTTTAGCAAGCACACCTTGGAGGGTATAAGGGGGCCTCATGGGAGAGAGTTTGTATTCATGACTATTATTGATATTGATTCTTGTTAAGAAATTCTTCTGTGAAGACTGAGCCAAGGGTTCCAGGATTCCATTTGCATTGAAGAACGTCAACTCTTCATTGTGTGCGATTTAGAGGTTGTGAAAGATTAGCCGATCTATTGCCAAATTGAGAGATAACTTCATATAGAAGTTATCACAGGTGTTTACAAGTTTGAGAGATAACTTCACACAGAAGCTATCACAAGGGTTTATAGGTATTTCATTATTTTGGGTTTTTGATTCAAGAATTATCTAGATATAGATATTTGTATTAGCCCATAATTCTACAGATCAGGATCAACATACAGGTTGTGTGACATCAGCGGCCGTACGACTTCCATACAGATCCGTGAAAATTCGTACGCACCTATAAAAAGTTCAAGCACCGACATTGGCGAACAGGGACCTACAGAGACTGACATTGGTTGACATATTATCGACATCAGCAAGTTAACGACTACAGGTCGACCGACGACGGTAGTATAACTGACATCGGTGACTGTGTTTTTTACACAACAGGTCGAGACGTACCAAATTCAGACTAGTTTGTGGAATATTTAGGCTATTAAGGCCGTACTTTCAATATTCTTTGTATACTTGATAGAGGATCTCTATTGTAAGCTTATGAGCAAATACATAAGAATTTATACTGTGATTTATTTATCTATTTGAAGGTATTTTGCAAAAATTCAAATAAGCAATTCAGAGCTTTTGTTTTGATATTCGAAGGGATATTACAGTGGTATCAGAGCTAAATTCCTGCCATCCTGTTGGATAGTTTGGGCAAATCAGAGCCAATGTCCTGCCATCTTGTTGGGTAGTTGGGTAGATTGAATCAACGAAGTATCCATGATGTCTTCAAGTACTCAAAAACAGTGGGACAAGGATATGAAGAAGCTGAAACAAAGTTTGAACCAGTTGGTTGAAACACAGAGGAGGATGAATGAAATTCTTTCAGACCCTACATTCGAAGACAAATTAGTACGGTATATGGCATCCATTCGTAAAAGGTCCACATCACAAAACAGAAAGAAGGAGAAACAAGAGGTCTCTACAGGGGTTGAGGGCGGCCCTACACCAGGTGTTAGACATGTTGATTTGCCTTAAGAGGATATGAGGGCAGCCATGGGGAATGAGTGGTCTATATCATCTTTGCAAGAAGTTTCACTTGAGACTTCTACATTGGAGACTAGCATAGAGCATGCTAATGATATGGATAATAAGAGTATGGATTCTTTGCATGATCATATTGCTCCTTCATCTTCACATCAAGAACATCAAACTTGGACGGATATGGAAAGGACCCAAAATTTATGTGATATGTGGTCACAAAAGGCCAAGGAGGCTAGATTAGTGGCTGCCAATGCGAGACAACATCTTCAAAACATAAGGAGATAGAAAGGAGTTACTGCAGGTTCTTCCTATGACGACTTACAACAGATCAAGGAGGGCATGGAGGCAATGAAGGTGGCTCACTCGAAGTCTGAGAGACATGTGGATGGGCTTAGTCATGGGGATTTAGACTCTCAGTTAGTTGCAGAGGATGTGGGAGTGGGGGATTGTGATGATGAGATAGTTTCAACAGCAGTCTCTTCAGAGTTAGATGAGGATGAGTCTAATGTTTGCACTCAGAGTGAAGAGGTGTGCTCAGATGTTAGTACACTGAGTGTTGATGATCTCTCAAATATGGCAGAGATTGCAGAAGAGTCCCAGGGTCTGATTATTGCAGATGACACCCAGGAGGATGCAGTGCACAGTTTTGAGGACTTAGTTTCACCAGCAGTTTCTTTTGGTACGAAGCATTTGCGGTCTTCACTAGCGCCAGACCCAGTCCATTTGTATATTGAGATGGTTGGTGGTGAGTACATTCCTGCAGTGGTTGCTGAGGAACATGTTGTTGGAGCTGACACACATGTTCAGGATTTGGGAGTACCTGGTCTTGATGAGTTTGGCATACTAGTGGAGTTGAGTCTCCAGATTGATTCTTCTCACACAGATGACAGTGTGATACAATTGATTGTGCCACCTTTATAGAGAGATCAGTTGTGGTGTGTGTGGGAGTATGTTGATGCTTCCTCATATAATTTTTACTGCACTGAATCATTCATGGAGTATTTACTGGATAGTGCAGGTGTTCGTTTGGACTCGCATAAAGTGACAGAAGGTGTTCTCATCTGAGGTACTAGTGCTATTAACAGATTAGGTGGGGAGATTTTTGTGACACTTTCTACTATGCTACCTTACAGGGATGTTGAGGTGGGGTTTGTTGAGTGGATTGCACCGGATCATATCCAGCCTACAGCTATTCGGAGTCAGAGATTGGAGCCATCTATTGATTCCCAATTCAGCAATAGTGAGCCAGTAGCAGAGTTCAGGGGTTCTTACCGACATTATACGGTAGGGTATGCTCTTTATTCTTCTTTTGATCTAGAGATCGAAGATGTGATTTCACGTAGGTGTAGATCGGCTCCTGTTTCTTACCATCCATTTTGGAATGGATTGGCACCATCTTTTGTAGATGGAATTGGTAGTAGCAAGTTACACAAACTGCAATATCGACACATCCAGGGCAGTTGTGATTTTAGAGATTGGTTGAGTTGCATTCACTAGTTTGATTGTGGATTCCTCTTTGTTCCATTTCAGAGGATATTGCAGGAGCGGGTGTTGAATAACTGTAGTGTAGATCATGACTACATTTGGGATCCAGGGAAATTTTTTTTCCCACCTCGTTTTTTGTTTACTAGTAAATTTGTTGTAGAAATTTCAGATATGAACCAAGAAACTCAGAAAAATCCACAAGTATAGAAGTACAGAGATATTGCACGAGTGAGCATCTCCAACAATAGTCTTACGTGAAATCTTCCTCCACAGATCTATCAACGGGGAATGTTGCAGCTTTTTGTAGTCAATCGCAACAATTTTTCAGGTCCGATACCCTCGACTCTCAAGGATTGCAAGAGCTTGGTTAGGGTTCAGCTGGAGCAAAATCAGCTGAACGGAAGCACAGCGGATGCTTTTGGAGAATATCCTAGCTTGTCATACCTAGATTTTAGTTTTAATAATCTTTATGGTGAAATTCCGCCAGATTTAGGTAAGTACCAAAACCTCACTGTGCTAGGAATGTCTTAAAATTATTTAGCTGGGATAATTCCTCTGGAGATTACTGGGCTGAAGAAGCTTCGGAAGCTTAATATCTTGAAAAATTACTTAAGAGGAGGCATTCCGCCACAGATTGGAAACTTAAGCACACTAATTGTGCTTGATATGAGCAAGAATGAGCTCACAGGGACGATACCAGTACAGCTCGGGAGCTTAACCGCGCTGGAAAATTTAGCTTTGGGCGGAAATAATCTTCAGGGTGAAATTCTGTCAGACATCGGAAAATTGCACAAATTGCTGGAGTTATGTCTGGATGGAAATAAATTGAACGGAGCCATACCCGCAATGCTTGGTAATCTGGCCAACTTGCAAATAATCCTCGACCTTAGTCAAAATCTTTTTTTGGGAACAATTCCTGCTCAATTAAAGAACTTGCAGTCGTTAATGATCATGAATTTTTCTTATAACAGACTCAGAGGTCGAATTCCATCCAGTTTTCCAGAATTGATTAGTCTTTCTTCCTTGGATCTATCCTACAATGAGCTAGAAGGTCCGGTTCTTGAATTCAAAGAGTCATTATTTACATCTTATGCTGGGAATGCTAAGCTGTACGACCGGGGAGGCGGTTTGCCGTCTTGTAACGTCAATTTAGCAAGTCAGAAAGATAGAGGTGAAAACAGTACTCGTAAGATTGTTGGCATTATGTTTCCAATAGCTTCAGCTCTTATTGTCTTAGCAGTTGCTAGAGTAATATTTGAATGCTGGAGGCAACACACGAATTCACCCAATGAACCAGACGAAGAAGAAGATAATTTCTCTCTGTGGCACTCAGACAGCAGCAGGGACATGCTAGGCGAAATCCTGAGAGCCACCAAAAACTTCAACGAAAAATACTGCGTCGGCAAAGACAGATTCGCTGCGGTCTACAAAGCACTTCTTCCGTCAGGTCAAATCTTGGCAGTCAAGAAGCTTTATCCGTCTCCTGACGGAGCTATGGCAGACATAAAGAGCTTCATTTCATAAAGCGAAGCCCTCGCAGGGATTCGACACCAGAACATGGTGAAACTCTACGGCTATTGCTCTCAGGGTCCGTTAAGGCTTCTGGTGTATGCGTATGTGGAAAATGGCAGCTTAGGGCAGATTTTACACAGCGAAAAAGGCAAAGATAAACATAGCAGGGAAAACGCCTGTGAAAGCAGCTGATTCGGCAAAGAGATGGTCTGAAAATGAAGAGATTTGTGTCGCTGTGTAATTCCAGTTGTTTTGAGAAAAATGAAAGAGTGTAATTTACAAGTATTGTTCAGCGATTGCTTGAGGGCAAGCAATTTCAGGGGGGGGGTGGATTGTCATGTCCCCTTTTTAGGTGACATGTTTAGAATTGATGGTTAGCTTATAATGCGACCCTCGTACGCTGATAGAATGGATAGAGGGTCTTGATGGAGCTGGGCTTGGCTTTCGTTTGAGTTTTTTTAGGCATGAATTAAGGGAAATATTAATATTTGATTGATTTAATCAAATATTAAGTATTTGGTCTAATTTTAATTAAATATTAATTATTAATATTTTGTTCTAATTTAAGAAGCCCAAGTCTAATTTGAGGAATTCTAATTTAAGAACCTCAAGTTCTAATTTGAGGAATTCTAATTTAAGAACCTCAAGTTCTAATTTGAGGAAATCTAATTTTAGCAAGAACACCTTGGAGGGTATAAGGGGGCCTCATGGGAGAGAGTTTGTATTCATGACTATTATTGATATTGATTCTTGTTAAGAAATTCTTCTATGAAGACTGAGCCAAGGGTTCCAGGGTTCCATTTGCATTGAAGAATATCAACTCTTCATTGTGTGTGATTCAGAGGTTGTGAAAGAGCAGCCGATCTATTGCCAAATTGAGAGATAACTTCATATAGAAGTTATCACAGGTGTTTACAAGTTTGAGAGATAACTTCACACAGAAGCTATCACAAGGGTTTATAGGTATTTCATTATTTTGGGTTTTTGATTCAAGAATTATCCAGATATAGATATTTGTATTAGCCCATAATTCTACAGATCAGGATCAAGCATACAGGTTGTGCGACATCAGCGGCCGTATGACTTCCGTACAGATCCGTGAAAATCCGTACGCACCTACAGAAAGTTCAGGCACCGACATCGGCGAACAGGGACCTACAGAGACCGACATCGGTCGACATATTATTGACATCGACAAGTTAACGACTACAAGTCGACCGACGACGGTAGTATAACCGATGTCAGTGACTGTGTTTTTTACACAACAGGCTGAGACGTACCAGATTCAGACCAGTTTGCGGAAATTCAGGCTATTAAGGCCATACTTTCAATATTCTTTGTATACTTGACAGAGGATCTCTATTGTAAGCTTATGAGCAAATAAATAAGAATTTATATTGTGATTTATTTATCTATTTGAAGATATTTTGCAGAAATTTAGATAAGCAATTCGGAGCTTTTGTTTTGATATTCGAAGGGATATTACATCTAGTTATTCAACACCCTGACTTGAGATCAAGGATAAATATTGGCTTTATAATAAATAATTTGAATTGATTATTGAATGCAAATAGTTTTTCTTTATGATGACTTCCAAAAACCTTCCCTCAAATCTCCTTGAAATGGTGGATAGATTGGAAATAGAAAATTTTATCTATATTATTCCCATACATACCCTAGTTAAGGTATCAATGGTTCACCCATAAGTGGGTGCCATGGTATTTTCTTAGCATGCATCTTAATCTCAACAACTCCTTTTCTAACTTCTACTAGATGATTTCACAATGTATATTCTACATTGGTTAAAACCAAAAACCCTCAATTTCCAAGATGCATCATCTATTAGGTTTTTTATGTCTATGATAGATTGATGGATATGGATATCCCCTCTCTTGGATGCTATGATTATCATAAAAAGTAAATGGCCAAATGCATTTTAGGATTTTGTATAAGAGCTCAACAAGGCTAGAAGTGGACATATTGTTTTACTAAAAAATTAATGCTCGGGATTTTTTAATTAAATGTTATTTTATTTGGAGACTCTACCACATTAACTAAAAACATAAATAATTTTGTCACATTTTACACATTGAAATTATCTTCTACCTTTGGAAAGATAAAAATTATGCACTTTTAGATCATATATATATATATATTGAAATTCTTAATGTTCATATTTTCTATTATATCAAAAGTAATGTTATAGATTCAACTGAAATTAGAGAAGCTGGAATTATAGGTGGATCGCCTCCAACCCCTTATTAGTCATTGGTATAGATCCCCTTTGCTTTTATATAATTCTTTGTGACTCTCCTATAATTTTTTTTGGGAGAGATATAGAATGTATGGTTCTTGTGTCTAAAAAAATGCTTGGGGAACGAATAATATAATTATAATCAAAAAGTTTGAGACCCAATACTTGATAGTACAAACCCCACTATTGATGTTTGTGGGATAAAGCATTATAGTTTACTACCTCCTCCTCCTTCATTAGGGAGGTTAGTAATGTTGGTATAATAGGCATATGATAGAGAATATTTAGTTGTATTATATTTTTTAAGATTAACTTGGAGGTGGAACCTAATATGTTTTTTAATTTAATGTTTTTGTGTCTTTAAAACTTGATACTATTGTCTCATGTTTTTAAGGCCTTATTTTAATCTTTTCATATTTATTACTCAAGGGGTGCCTTAATACCACCCAAAATTGTAATGAGATATGTATTTATATTATTATATTTAAAAAGATATTTTAATTATCTCATTATATTAAAAAAATAGTTTAAAATTAAACAAGGATTAAATTATTAGAGTATTGTGTGGTTAAATTTGTAACACCCTCGAGTGCTACTCTAGAACCAACTATAATTTTTTTTGTTTACTAATAATTTAATATTGAATTGATAAAGCACATGGGTTTGTAGCTCAAGAACAATATAAATATAGTTTAAACAATAATGACATTGTACCTTAATCTGTAGTTAGTCATAATTGATTAATATGAATGGGTTATTGATTTCATCTTGATTTATCTCAATCACATGCCAAGTTATGATCCCAAGACCTTTAGATTATGCAGTCACAAGAAATAATTCATATCAAGTTGCTTGAAGGATTAAAAATCACACATAAATCATCCTAATTTTTGTCATATTAAGTACACCACCCATTCCTATATTTGCCTTCATATTGAGTTACATTCTCTAGCATAAGAAGAATTATTGTTATTCTAGTTCACTTAAAATCCAAAGAGTGATATCAAATATAAAATCCTCATTGCACTCAATGTCAAAAACTATACTAGTATTTAATTAATTAGATTTACACTCTTAATAATAATTATTAATAAATTGAATATTTTAATATATATAAATATAAATTCAATAAGTTCCAATTAAATTCCACCTAAAGTTATAAGGGAATCGAGTTAAATTGATCCAAAACTCAAAAGATTTGATTGAAAGATAATTTAGTAATTAGAAAAATATGTTCATATGCAATTCTATTAATACATTGTAATTGATCTTTATTTTCAAGAAGGAGAATGATTCCAAGTTTTTGAAGAAGAAGTATTTTTTGTTTTTGTAATTCTTTTTTCTTCTGTATTATGAATATTGCATATATTTGGGTATGATTTAATTTAAAATTCTACATCTGGTATCAGAGAAGGTATTTTTATTTTGCATTAAAGATTTAGTAGTTGGAATTTTGCCAAAAATTTATCATGTAAAATTCTAACTCCTTGCCCATTCCAGAATTTGATGGAAATGAGTATGATTATTGGTGTATAAAAATGATAACTTTTTTGATAGGAAAAGATTTGTGGGAGATTATTGAATCAGGTTATACAGAGCCAAGGGATTGGAATGCCCTCACAGCAAATGATAAAATAGCTAAGAAGAAGAATGCTCAAGCCTTATTTCATAGTCAAATAATTCTAGATAAGAGCCTATTTCTATGAATTGTAGGAGCAAAGACAATAGAGGATGCTTGGAAGACTCTAAAAGAAGCTTACCAAGATAGTGATCAAGTCAAAGTTGTCAAGTTATAGACATTGAAGAGAGAATTCAAGAATTTGAAGATGCAAGACACTGAAAGTGTGAGTACCTATTGTGTCAGAGTAAAAGATGTGGTCAATAAGATGGCTACACTTGGTGAAATTGTGAATAATGAGGTTATGATCAAAAAGGTGTTGAGGACTCTCACACCAAGGTGGAACCATGTTGCCATAATCATAGAAGAACGCAATAATTTGTCTACCCTTCAATTTGATCATCTAATTGGATCTTTGATGTCTCATGAAGAAAGATTGAGAGATTCATTTGGGGAAAGTGATGAGAAATATTTTTCCTCCAAATTACAAATCACAAAGAATGAGGTTGCCAATAGTAGCATCAAAAGTAATCATGGCCAAGGTAGAGGCCAAAATTAGAATTACTCAAGAGGAAATACAGGCAGAGATGGTTTTCAAGGAAGAGGTGGTTTCAAAAGAAGAGGTAGAGGCCGATTTGATAAAAAAAATATCCAGTGTTATCATTGTAATAGGTATGGCCACTTTAATTATGAGTGTAGATTAAAAGAAAGTAATAATGATAAAAGGGTTCATTATGCTCAAGAAGGTGATGAGAATCCCCCAAATAATTTATTTTTATCTTATGACAAAGCTGAAAATATTTATAAAGATGTTTGGTATTTATATTTAGGATGTTCTAACCACATGTCAGGGAATGAAAAACTTTTTTCTATAATGGATGAAAGTTTTAAATCCAAGATCAAGCTTGGTGATGACAAATCATTGGAGGTTGCTACAAAATGAGCTATGGAAGTCCATACAAAAGAAGGTATGAAGAGTGTTAAAGATATTTATTACACTCTAAAGTTAAAGCATAATTTGTTGAGTGTTGGACAATTATGTGAGAAGAATTATAAAGTTGTATTTGAAAATCAACAATGTATAATTTATGATAAGAATCATGGAAATAGGGTGGTAACAATTGTACCTATGACAAAGAATAGGATGTTCCCATTGAAGTTTGGTGAACATAACAAGAACCTTGTCAATATGGCATATGAGGATATAAGTTGGTTGTGGCATCTCAGGTATGGGCATTTAAATTTTCATAGTTCAAAAATTCTAACATCAAAAACATTAGTTTTTGGTTTACCTAAGGTTGAAGAACACAAGGAAGTTTGTGAAGGATGTGCTAAAGGAAAATATGCAAGAGAAAAATTTCCTAAAGGCAATGCATGGAGGGCTCATTATCCACTCCAATTAGTTCATTCAGACATTTGTGGTCCTATGCAGACAAAGAGTTTGGGTAAGTCATCATATTTTATTACTTTTATTGATGATTAATCACGACAGTGTTGGGTGTATTTTTTAAAGACCAAAGGTGAAGCTTTTGAGAAATTCAAGAGGTTTAGAGCCCTTGTAGAAAATGACAAAGGGTGAAAAATCAAATGTTTAAGGATTGATCGTAGAGGAGAATTTTATTCAAAATCCTTTCAAAGTTATTGTGATATGCATGGAATTAGAAGACAACTCACCACTACATACACACCTCAACAAAATGGTGTAGTTGAAAGGAAGAATCATACAGTGGTAGAGATGACATGAATCATGCTACAAACAAAGGGATTAAGTAATTCTTTTTAGGGAGATGCAGTTGCTACAACAGTATATATTCTCAATTGGAGTCCCATTAGTGCACTTGATAGGATGACTCCTAATGAAGCTTGGTATGAGAAAAAGTCAAATGTTAATTATTTCAAAGTTTTTGGTTGCTTAGCCTATGTTTATGTTCTTGATCAAAAGAGGAAAAAGTTAGATCCCAAAAGTGAGTCATGTATTTTTGTTGGATATAGTGAGGAAAGTAACGCTTACAAGTTAAATAATCCTCTCACTAATAGTATTATTATGTCAAGAGATGTGATTTTTGATGAAGGGGGAGTTTATGGTCATTAAAAAGGCCATATGAAGAAGTCAAAATATATTTTAAATGAAGTTATTATGGATGATATTGATCATGGGCAGCCCACTAATATTTTTGTTCTAAGTGCTACAAATCCACCAAGTAACCCCTCATCTAGTTGTTCAATTACAAGTGTAAGTCCAGATTCAAGTCCTAGTTCTATAAGGAAGGTAAGAAGATTAAGTGACATTTATCAAAGGAGTTAAAATCAAGCAAATGAAGAAAATCCAAGAGGTGAGACACTGAATTTTACTTTACTCACGAAGGCTGATTTTGAACCATAATGTTTTGAAGATGCATATACTAATGAGGTTTGGATGCAAGCAATGCAAGAAGAGATGGATTCTATTCATAGGAATGACACTTGGGAGATTACAAAGCTTCCACATGACAAGAAGAAGATTGCCACCAAAAGGGCCTACAAGACTAAGTGTAATAGTGATGGAAGTGTTGAAAGACATAAGGCGAGATTAGTTGCTAAAGGCTTCACACAGAAGTATGGCATTGATTATGAAGAGACATTTGCACTAGTATCAAGACAAGAGACCATTAGAATGCTGATTTTATTAGCAACTCAAAAGAATTGGAGCATCTATCATATGAATGTGAAAAGTGCCTTCTTGAATGGGTACTTAGAAAAAGAACTATATGTGGAACAACCACAAGGTTTTGAAGTGCAAGGAAAATAAAATCATGTCTACAAGTTAAAGAAGGCTTTGTATGGCCTCAAACAAGCACCAAGAGCATGGTATGCTAGGATTGATGGATATTTTAAAGAGAATGGATTTCAAAGAAGTAAGAGTGAAGCTACCCTTTACTACAAACAAGAAGGTAATGATATTCTAATTGTAAGTTTTTATGTTGATGACTTGTTGTATATGGGTAACAGTTCTATGATAAAGGATGAATTCAAAGTTTCCATGATGAATGAATTTGAGATGAAAGATTTAGGCCTCATAAATATTTTTTAGGAATGGAGGTTTATCAAAGGGAGAATAAATTTTTTATTTGTCAAACAAAGTATGATAAAGATATGTTGAATAAATTTGATATGGTTGATTGTAAACCACTCTCCACTCCAGTTGTTCATGGAGTTGTGTTGTGTAGAGATGATGGTGTTGAAAGAGTTGATGAGACAACCTATAGAAGTATTGTTAGAAGCTTAATGTTTCTAACTCATACAAGACTTGATATTGCTTATGTAGTTTCACTTGTTTCAAGGTACATGACAGAGCCATCAGAAATACATATGAAGGCAGCCAAGAGAATTTTGAGGTATGTGAAAGGCACTCTAGATTTTGGTATTCATTACTACACTTCTAAAAGGTTAAATCTTGTTGGCTTTAGTGATTCTGATTGGGGAGGTAGTTTGGATGACCGAAAGTCAACATCTAGGAATTGTTTTTCTTTTGGTTCTGGTTTGATTACTTAGAGCTCAAAGAAGCAAAGCATAGTTTCCCCTTCTTATACAGAAGTAGAGTATGTTGCAGTCACTTCAAAAGGTACACAAGCATTATGGCTTAGAAAACTTCTTGAATAAATTGGAGAGATTCAATTTAAGTCCACAATTATTTTTTTTGATAACATTAGTTCTATTAAATTGGCCAAGAATCCAGTCCTTCACAACAGGACAAAACATTTTGATTTAAAGCATCATTTTATCTAAGATTTAGTGTAGATGAAGAATTGAAATACATCAACATTAAAGAATAGTAGGCAGATATCTTCATGAAAGTAGTTGCAACATATAAATTTTTGACACTCAGAGATCAAATTGTGACCTTGCTCAACATCAAGGGGAAGTATGTTGAAAAGTGATGCTGAAGTGCAGTTCACTCAATTCTATTTTTAGACTATTAGTGTAAATTTAGTTTGCATGAACAATTTTTTGTGGAGCTAAATTTAGACAGTTAATTTTTAGTTAATATATTTTTTAGAAAAAATAAAGCCTTAGAAAGGCTAGAGTTAGTTTTAGTTGATATTACATGAAAATTATTATTTAGATAAATTTAAAATATTTTATTAAATAATTATAAAGTCATGTTCACATGCAATTCTATTAATACATTGTAATGGATCTTTATTTTCAAGAAGAAGGAGAATGATTCCAAGTTTTTGAAGAAGAAGCATTTTTTATTTTTACAATTCTTATTTCTTCTGTATTATGAATATAGCATATATTTGGGTGTGATGTAATTTAAAATTCTACATCATAATTATAATTTACCCTTCAATTCTTAAGGAGACAATTTGATTTAATGGCAAAACATAAAAATAATGGAAATGCAAGCAGTCACACCATCGGCCTCTCAAAATGCATAAGCTTCAGGCAAAGACTTTATGGTCAGAATGGAAATGGACAAACACGAAATATAAATAACAATTATTTGGTAGATTTGAAATCAAGCTGCCCGACATCAGGTGGAGATGGAAACCTATCTCTGTTAGATGTCATCAGCCCTGCAAAATTTGACTACTATTTCAAAAATTTGAAGAGTTTAAAGGGGCTTTTAATTATCGATCAGGTGTTGTATGCCAACATAATCAACAACCAACTGACAATGAAACTTGTGAATTCATTTGCTGTAGATGAGTTATTGTTTATGAAGCAATTTGTAGAGTTGATGATGAAGATGGGAAACATCAAACCACCAAATGGAACTCAAGGGAGATCAGAAAGAATTACCGTCGAATGAATTGATAGACACCAATAATTGTAAACGACCTCCAAAGATGTAAAACAACAAAGGCATGATTTAAGATTTTATGTCATGATTTGGGATTTTAAGAAGAGTTTTGATCGAAAATAACTTGTTTTTAGTTTTTTGTTCACTACCAAGATTCAAGCAATATAAACACAACTGCCTTTAAATTTTTATCTATTGTAAGATGACTCTTCCCTTTCTTCATAATTCATAATAACTGCACATTTACACAATTCACAATAATATAATAGTAGTTCAAATTAACAGTAATGTATTAGTATGCATTTTTCTTATCTTTCAACAATCGTTTAAAGTTGAAACATGCATGTAAATATGACATGGAGAATTTTTATGGGGTTATTTAAAGCCCCCAGTCAAATAAAAAGTTTTAAAGGAAGCAACCACAGAAGGATAGAAACTAATAAAAGAGAATATACAAAAGACCTAGGGTAAACCTTCATGTCCATGCAAGACCCAGAAGCACCAAAGGGCCAAAAAACCACAAGTGGATTAAACAATATGTCTTTCAATCACCCAAAAACCAATCTCAGAGACAAAGCCATTTGTGAGTGGGAAAGTAGTCTAAAAAATTGACTATCTTGCCTTTTTTACTTTTTTTTGTTTTTTTACCTCTTATCACATTCCTTGATTGGAGTTCACCACAACCATTTACTTATAATGATTCTGAATAGCTGAATCTATGTTTTCAAGCAACTCTTTGTCTGAATATGAATTTTTAGATTCATGTCCTCTATTCACTCCCTGTACTATCTTATTTAAGAGAAGATTCCGAGGTTTTTTCATTTGCCCCCATAATTGACTCAGTCTCTTTAGTAAAAACCACTTGTTCTTCTTTCATTATACCTCCCAATTCTATATTTTCTTGATTTTTTGAATCTATAAAACAATATTTAGTGACTAATATTAGCTCTGGAGTGCTACATTTGCTTGATGTTGTCTTTTCCCCCTTTTTATTCCCTACTTTAAAATGCCCTTGGGGATAAGAGGCATAAATATGGCTAGGTAATTTGCAATTATAACATCTAAATGATGTGTTCTCATAATCTAAAGTTTGAGTATGAAAAACTTTCCCATATTTTGAAATAATCTTCTCTAGAACCCCTTTGCTCAAATCAATATCTACACAAATTCTAGCAAAGGTGCACAGTCTTGTATTCAGTCTCTCATTATCAAATTTTAAGAAAGACCCCAAAGCATTACCTATTTCCTTATGGGAATGCTAGAAATTTAAGGGTAGGTTAGGGAGTCAAAACCACACTGGCATCTTTATTACTGAGATATTGTTTGGATCAAACTCCATAAACCAAAGAGTGATGAATAAACCTGCATTACTCTAAAACCAAGGGCCATCTAATAGATATTTATGATAATCTTCCTAATCACTAAAATTAATAACAAAAAAATATTTAGAGCATAAAGAAATATGACATTTCTTTGACCAAGTCTCATAGACCTACTGATATAAGGCAGTTGATGAAGGCCACAAGCCATTGAATCTACAAAAAATTATGTCCTTAATTAAAGTGTTGAAATATTCATCCACTCCCTCATTTACAATCTCTATGTAAGGGATCTCCATCATTTTTTCAACAATAAAATCTTGAGGTAAATAAGGACACTTCACAAAAAATGGTTTGAAAGCAACATTTTTGACTGCTTCTTTGAAAGTTGTAGGTTTAGGAGCAGAAGCTTGATGATTTAACCCAATCATCCCTCCCAACAACTTGGAAGCCATAGAGATGACCATGTCTTTACCTCAAGCACTGGGAGTTAGCTAGAACATCCAAAGAGTCCTGAAACATCTGCTTTATAACTTTCAAAGTGTATGTCAGTTTTACCCAAAGACATTTTATTATCCTTGAAATCAAGCACACCATTACTTGAAATCCTAGTTGCTCAATTTTTTAGTTCTTCTGGTCAAACATGTACCTGCATACTCAAGAACCACAAGTTTATGTATTATCAACTCTTTCATTTTGATCAAACTGAAATGCCCTACCTTATTTGACTCCATTTTTGCCTTTACTTACTCAAACAACTGCTTAATACTTGTGACTAGTCCTAAAGTCCCTTGAGGGTCTGTTCTTGGCCATGTCATACGTTGTAGAAAAGGTGACATAAGACTTTTATCTAGAGAATATCCATACCCTGGTGATGTTGTGGATTTTTTTTTATGCTACTAGAAGAGATCCCATTTTTAACTTGTTTGCAGAGGCAAGTTTTATAGATACCAATATACCCTGCAAGTCCTTTACATCTACAAATTTCATATCAGAATGACCATGACCAGCTATTACCACCGTAGTTGTATTCTAAATGACATCCCTTGCATCATTATGGAACACTAAAGCCATCTCCCCCATTGTAATGGGGGAATTTCATTTCAAGGTGGCAAGATAAATTTATATCAGTCTGAAATATTTTCAAAAAATAGTAAGAGAATACTAGGTTTATAACAAAGAGACACATATACTTCCCTTCTTAAAATCAATAAAAAATGGAAATGTATCAATATCTAGGAAATAAAAAATTGTTCTTAATGCCCATAAGCCTAATCGATGTTTGTAGGAACAAATAAAATTTAAGGAAGAAAGGTATTAGAAGTAAATTGTGTTTCCTCAACAATTATTTTATAATTTATATTGTAAAAAGGGAAGCAAAAATCTAATGGAAAACATCTTTTTTATGTCACTAATTTCCATGTAAATCATAGCATTGTATAATATTTCAATCATAAGTTTTTTATAAATAGTAAACAATTCTTTTAGGGAAAGTTAACATCTTTTCTATGCCACCAATTGTAAAGTAAAATTCAGCATTATAAAATATTTCAATCATATGTGTTGCATAAAGAATAAACAATTCTTCTAAGGGAGCTTATGTTAAAGATGTATATTTTGGGAAGCTATATTATCCTTTGACGATAAATATAGTAAATTTTGAAGACAATTAATTTATATTTTATAAATGAGGTATTCTACATATCTATGCTAATACATGTTTACATATTGGAATGAGCCCTATGTTTTCAATTTGATCGATGATACACATTTAAATTTAGAGGATGAATATGATTACATGTTCTTACTATTAGTGCATGCCAAAAGTTTTTGCGACCATGTATTAGGGCCTTAGGATCACCAATGGGGGTGTATTTACCTTTAAGGACTAAGTATCAAATATGCAAAGAACAAAATATTAAGAAAGTTCAATTATGGCATTTATTGTAATTTATGTCAACAAGAAGGCTATGTTGTTTCTATTGTTGTTGTTGTTGTTGTTGTTATTTTAATGTACATAGATCAAAATGTTTGTTTTCCTTATTAAGTGTGATATCTTTACATGTATAGACCAGGGATAGTGAATATAATGACTATTAGATGATATATGATCTAATCTATTTTTATACAAGAATGCAATGAGAATAATTTGTAAGGCTATGTTTGATTTCAAACATTGATATTATTTTTCTTCAATCAATAGGGTTTATAGTGGAAAATGTTTGTGCATGGTTGTTTGTATCCCCATGGCATAACTATCTATAGATGCTTAGACCATGGATTAGGTATGCAATAATTGTTATGTTGGATCTTGATTTCAAGTTGTTTGCATGAGTTGGGAAAGAATATTTTACATGTATATGTTTTTATTTACTATATGGTTTGTGGGGTATAATGTATGTGGGTGGGTGTTTTTATCCTCATGGCATAAATTTTGAGTTTTTTAAGTTGAGATTTCTAAATATGGAAATGATTTATGATTATGATTTGGTTTGTTCGCTGTTGGTAATGTATTATTTTCTTAATCCTTTAAGATGAAAATGATAATTTACAATGGGTTTTTGATATTGGGTTTCAAACATCATTTCTATTTAATAGTTTCACATACATAGCCCAGAGTTTGGTCATGTAGTCATTATTAGGACATTTTTGTTAATAAGTTTTATGGCAAAATAATTCTAGGTATTATTGTCTCTATCTTTGTGTTACACCCCTAAAATGATGAGTAATACAGTTATGGAATGGAGAGAAATATATATATATATATATATATATATATATATATATATATATATATATAAATTATTAATACTTAGTTAGTCCAACATCATTGGAATGAATTGGTGTGATCCTTCCCAATTCTGGCTGTGACTCTTCCCAATTATGGGTATATATGTGGTTGAGCATGATTATCCATAATCATCTTAAGTTTCATTTCATTATCTATTATGCTTATTAGAGGTTTCCCTATCAAAGTGAGTTATATCTGAGTATTTTTTCAATTATTATAATTCAATATCCTAACAAGTGGTATTTGAGCATCTATTTTAGTAAATAATGTTTTTTTCACTATATCTATCATACTGTATTGAAACTTTTAACAATTATTTTGATGAAGCTATAAAATCAATCCAAGATTCCACATGTGAAATCTTGGCCTTGGTGATCATTATTGAACAAGTTATTATGAGTATATGATTTTTTATAAAACTACTGTAGATGCCATGATTTTTGGAGATTTTATGATTTTTTATATTTTCACAAAGCATATAAAATTTTAGATAGGTTCTTTTATTTTTATTTTTATATTTGAGGCATTTTATATTTTGAAATTTGATAGTCAAATTTGGTCAACACTATAAGATATGCTACTGATACAACACATGTTTTAACTATTTATGGTTACCGCTTGATCTAAATACTTTCATTTAAGAATTGAGAAAAAAATCAATAGGTAGAAATAAAACCAAATAAGTATACATTCATTTTGGAATAAATGCATTTTATTCAACCACTGGTCCCAATTATTCCCTTTATTATCCACCACCTAAAATTGAAGAAAATATAATTGAGGGATGTGAAACATTGATCAATTTTATTGAGGATAACTAGTTTGCCCAATTTTAAAAATAATTAAATTTAGATTTAGATAGGTTTAAATGGGACCGAATGTCTAAAATCAAGTCCCTAATTAATCAAAATCCTACAATCACTCATACACAATCATACCACCCTTGATGACACAATAAAGAAAAGACATGATAATAGTTCTAGGGGCCAAAATTACACCTACCAAAGATGGACATAAAAAAATTTAATGGTATGGATGTGACCTCCTAGATAAGTCTCATGGAATAATATTTTAAGATTCATAATATACCATAGAATGTAAAGGCTAACATAGGCTCATTACATCTAGAATTTGAATGCTATTGTTAGTACATGTGGATGATGAGTGACAAGAAATGGTAGGTTATTAGTTATGATAAATGTAAAAATCACTCAACAACCCACTATGAGCAGCCATGGAAAGGTATTTATTTCACCCAACTAACAAATTTGAAACAAACACAATCTATAACTTAATATAATGTTGATCGCATGATATTGGCAATCCAAACATTGGAGCAAAAACCTTATTAGAGACTATAATTTTACATCATTACACTAAATGAATGAATTAATCATGATTTTTTTGTTAAAACCATGTATAGTTAGAAGATTTATTCAACAAACACTGCACATTGAGCAATGAAACTCTATTATCAATAGATTCACAAAAGGTCAAACTTCAGGATGGCGAGATACAAATGTGGGTAATGTTGTTATATGAATATTATCAAATAATTGAAACCAAGGTAAATTATAAATCACTATCATAAAAAAGAGGTAGAAAAAATTTAAAAGGGTCTATGTTGCCATTATGATAGTAAATGGTCTAGAGGACATAAGTGTGTCAGTGGTAAGGAAATAACAATAACTATTGAGAAGGAGGTTTTAGTGGAAGAATATTTAGCTATGGAAGAACCAAAGATATAAAAAGAACTTATATATTCTAAGGAGTAAAGAATCTCTATTATCTCTCTACATACATTAAATGGGATAAACACAATGTTAGAGTAAGTTATTTACCTTATCTCATGTTCACTTAGGTATTTATTTATTTACACCTATTTATGTGTGGATATTTCATTTATATTATTTTAGATATTATGATATATTAAATATTTATCTCTTAGATATTGTGGGGATAATTTCTAGATATTTTTATCCTTTAAGGATAGTTATCTCTTAGTCTTAGTTTTGATCTCTAGCTTGATCTTCTAGTTATGTTTGATCTCTAATTTAATCTATTAGTTATGACTGATCACTTAGCTTGATCTCTTAGTTAGGATTGATCTTCATTTCCTATATTGCAAGGCTTATTCATTGTGTTTGCATGGAAGCTATGGAGATGGAACTATACATGGAAGCTTTAGATATATAGAAAATTTATCATTGTATATTCTATTTGTGTATAATATATTGAGATATTATTTGAAAAATGCATCAATGGATTTTATTGTGGTAATGGTTTGTAGATTTGACCCTAGATGAAAGTTTTCTAGACTCTCTCATTGTATTGGAACCATCACCACCAACCATTTGTCAATAGTTTTATGTTAAAGTCTCTATTTGTAGATATGAGTTAATTACAATCAGTACATGGTATCCAATACTCAACATTTGGCCCTTTTTTAATCTCTTTACCTCAGATCTATGTTGAAAATTGAATTTTTCAATGGTCTAGATTTGATAGTTGATATGTATTACTAATAGTTGGTATTTATTAGTGTGGCAGAATTATTACCATTCACTTAACATTATTGCATTTGGCTATGACATTCACTATTTTTTGAAATTTGATTTGAACACAACTAAGGCATCTAGGTGGTCAATGATTGGAGAAATTCTTATTGTTGTTCTTTCACCGCCAATTTTGTCTATTACTATGGTGAGTATTTGTAATGCAAAATGACACTCATTTTTTTATAGATCTACAATACTCATCAATTCTATCATTTATTATGTTCTTTATGAGCTGGTCGATCAGGTATCCATGACCTACATGGATTTCCACTTCATTTAAACCTACAATCATGGCATTTTTAGTAGCTTGATGGAATTTTTAGATAATAAACTTAATTTCTGAGATTGCAAGCACCTTGGGAGTTAGATAATTCTCTAATGTTTCATCAATCATGTGTATTTTCTCCTTGTATTCTAATAATTAGGTGTATATTTGTAGGTTTAGGCATGGCAATCACATCTTTTAACATCCCTTTGTGCATTTCAAAGTCTTTTCCTATTAAGATTAGAGGATCCTTGTTTAACACCAATGACCTTATGATCCTAGGCAAACAATTTCTATCATATGTCATAAATATGGCCTTCAAAAAGGTTATTAGAACATGGCTTTGGATGTTTGAGGTTGTAGGAGTACTTTATATAATTTAGCTAGTTTTGGTTATATTTTTGCCTAAATCCCCTCACTAGATTTATAGATAGAATAGAGTTGACAAAGTTATGGTGATCCTTGAAAGAATTTATCTGAGAGAAGAGGTGGGAAATTATATCTTGGATGATGAGTTTATTCAATCAGTTTCATTTATTTCATGGTAGTGCCCTCACTTTCTAAAATTAAATAAAATTCTTTCACCCTAAACCTAAAATCTAAATCATGCATGTTCTATTATTTTAAAAGTTTGAATCTCATATGGTGTTTATAGGATGGATGTGGCCATTTGAGTTTACTTAGTGTTATAAAGTGATCAAGTGGTATCCATTTATAATAGTTCAATAATTCTTGGGGATTGGGCCCTTTGGTTGTTCCCCATAATTGGTTTGTAGCTTTGGTCAAAAGTGAATATTGATTAAAAAAAATAGCTTGATTTTATTATTTTGGCTTTAAGTAGAATTTTATTCATTGATATTCACATAGGTGGATCAATTGAGACTTTATGTTTTCCATAGAGAGGTCTTTAGTTCAAAATTACTGACCTCCAAGTTGTGACTAAATTATTTTTTAAGTCAAATTAATATTTTTTGTTTTTAATTGCCTAAAAAAACATTATTTCTGCAAAAGATGCATATGGGTGAGTGGGCAAATTGACTAAAGACCTAGCATTGCCTTAGAAGAGGTTAGGATCTCAACTCAAATTCCAATGAGTGGTTATAAGGCCATGTTTACCTTGCATACCTTCAAGCATTTAAATTTTTTTTGCAAATTTAATTAAAATAGACCATTAATGATAAGAACTTGATTTTGTAATAGCATTTGATCGGTAGCTCAAAATTGATCACCGTCTTTTGGAAAAGTTCATATTTTTAAAATTTTCAATGCATTGGTCTTATTTTTATTGTAATCACACTAAATTTATAAATTTCCATATTCAAAGGGGTTACCTATGCTATAGGACATACTAATTTATGCATTGTACTTCGTACACTAATTGATCATATGTGGATTCATTTTTGGCTATAACTAACATCCCTATTATGAGTGTGAACTTATAGGCTGTCATCCTTTATAGTTGATTATTATAGATGTGTTTTTGTATACATGATGGCTTTTTTTTCTATTTTCTACACTCTTTCATCAACCCAAGACATGCTCTATTCTAGTTTATACATTGGAATCTTGACACACTTGTAGTTTTTGTCATGTCTCCATCAAGACCTCTTTATTAGCGCCATGCCTTATTCTATGGAGATAATTTTATACTCCCTTGTTTTTTGGAGTATCTTTAATAATACTTGATGGCTTTTTTGACAGGTTGATAGTCTCCTTGTTTGGAGCTATTGTGGTGAAGCCTAGTGTCTTCATTATTTTTGTCTACTATTTATTGGGACATTATTATACTCATACTAAGTTATCAAGCACCATGGTGAGGTTTTTAGTGTGAGTTTTATTATTTGCAATCACAACCTTGTCTACTTTCATTAAAGTATGCCTTTTATTTATAGACCCTTTTTTAGTTGTTCATACTTATTCATGCCCCATTTGATGTAGATAGTTCTTCTTCATGCACTAAAATATAACACACAATTTCAATTGAACTACCATATCTCTCCTTTCTCAGCATTATGGGGGGATATCATACTATTGATACTAATGATTCTTTGGTTTTAATCTAGAGTGAGATATGTATCTAGTTTTACTCCTATGTTCTAGGCATATGCAACACATCATTACCCATGCATTTTGGTGAGATGGGACATTTACCATATAGCCACTTTTGCATTCCATTTTTTGGAGGAAACCTTCCATCTTCAATTGATCAATATTTTGAGACTATTGGCACCTGCATTTTTGACTTAGAATTTTTCATGCATTTGTTGAGTAGTGTCATTTGGGGCACTTGTGCAGTTTTTGGTCTTATTGATCCTAATCTTCATCCTAATTTTAGAGGAGGTTATTATTTACACATTATAGTAGTAATCCTTCAAAACTTGTTTTAAACTTATTCATGCTTCTTAGGTTTTAAGTATTCCTTGAAAATGAATTACTTTTTTGTACTTTCAACACCACTAATAGTATTCTTGATTAGAGTTATTCTGGTGAATCCTAGTGTCAGTTATTTTTTGTGATTGAATATTAGATTTAAACCAATCATGTATATTAAATTACTTTTTGAATTTTGAGTAATTGGAGTATGAACTACTTCAGCATCATCTTTGAGGGGCTTACTAGTCATACCCTTTTGTGTCTATTTTTTTTTTTGGGGGGGGGGTGTGTTTTTTCCCACTAGTTTTTCTCTTTTTAATCTATTTTTTGAGAGCTACATTATACGTAGGCACCTCATTAGGCCTTATTATCAGGACCCATTTTTTAATTTTCCACCCACCTAAGCTATGCTTAAGGGGGGTTGTTAGTGCAGGATATTTATTAAATCAATTCTCCCTACATATTTAGCTTTAGACTGCTTAAGTGTAAGTGGGTGAGTTCCACCTAGAGTTCAACTAAGTTACACTATGATTTCCATAGTGAGTTATACTTAGTGTGAATATGAGTTCTCCTATGAGTTAACTCCCCCTACTCATTCTATATACTTCTATTTATAGGGCTATTGTAATATAACATATAGAATAGAATATAGTTGATTTATTATATTTGTATGTATGGTGAAGCTTCGATGGATGTAGAGATGACTTATTGGAGAGACCTTAACTAGAGATATGGGGGACTCATATGGTGCATATGTCAATTTATTTTTGGACCCTAGCTTCACTTGGGGGCGGCCTTAGCTCATGTTCATCTAGGTATTTATTTATTCCCACCCACTTATGTGTGGATATTTCATTTATCTTATTTTAGATATTATGAGATATTATATATTTATCTCTTCAAAATTATCAAGATGATTTCTATTTATTTATATCATTTAGGGATAGTTATATCTTAGACTTAGGTTTGATCTCTAGCTTGATCTCTTAGTTATGATTAATCACTTAGCTTGATCTCTTCGTTAAAATTGATCTTCCTTGTCTATATATGCAAGGCTCATTCTTTGTATTTGCATGGAAGATATGGATATAGATCTCTAGATGGAAGTTATGGAGATGGAGATCTAGACAAAAGATTTGGATATATAGAATATTTATTATTGTATGTTTTATTTGTGAATAATATATTGAGATATTATTTAAGAAATGCATTAACGGGTTTTACTTTGGTAGTGGTTTGTAGATTTGACCCTAGATGAGAGTTTTATAAACTCTTTCACACACCACAAAGATACAAAGTGGTGGGTTATATTAAGAAGAATAATTTTACCATTTTAGCTAATATAAGGAGTACCCATAGCTTCATTGAAAAAATATTATCTTATGAGCTCAACTACTTGGTGTATCTAGTCTCTAATTTTCAAGTCATGATTATCAATGGGTAAAAATTATCCTATGTGGGTAAATTTCATCATATAAATCTCTCAATACAAGACTATTATCTAGATTAAAATATAATTTCCATACTGATTGGGGGAGTAGATGCAGTTTGGGGAGTGAAAATCTTAAATAAATTACAATAATGTCTTTTAATTTTTGCTAATTATTCATGAATTTTTATTATAAATTAAAAAAAGTGGCACATTTACATTATGATATAAAATAATATAATAATAATTCAATTTACTAATAATATATTATACGAATTCTTCTTATTTTTTAGCAATCGTTCAACGTTGAAAGATGCATGTGAATATGAAATGGGGCAATTTCATTTCAAGGCAGGAAGCCAATTTTATATCATTATGAAATATTTTCAAATATACTAAGAGAATATTAGGTTTATAATAAAGAGATATATCTACTTGATGAAACAATAAAAAAATGGAAATGTATCACTAGTTGGGAAGGACACAATTGTTCATAATGCCCATAAGCCTCTTCATTATTTGTAAGAAAACTAAAAATTTAACAAGAAAGGAATTAAAATTAAATGGTATTTATTCAAAAATTATTTTTAATTTTAAAATAGAAAAATGGAAGCACAAATGTAGTGTAAAACATCTCTTCTATGTCACCAATTACAAAGTACATTTTAGCATTAGAAACATATTTTGTGAAGGTATATTACCATTTAAAGATAACTATAGTAATTATTGAAGGTAAAATTTATTTTTACTTTAAATATGAGTTACTTTACATATTTATGTCTATACTCATTCACATATCATACTGAGTCTTATTTTCTTTACTTTGTCTATGATTTTCATTTAATTTTGGAGGATGAATACAATAACATTTCTCTACTATTAATACATGGCACATTTTGGTGTGGCCATGACATAGGGCTTGAGGGTCATCGATGGGGGTGTGTTATCCCTTATAAACTACATGGAAAATAAGCAAGGATGAATAAATAAATAAATTATTAATGACATTTATTTTGATTTCTATCGGTAGTAAGTATATGCAAAAAAGTTTAAAACCACAAACATTATTGTAAAAAAATAAATGACATCAATGTTAGAAATTAAACTTAGACATAAAAAATATTTTGATTGCATTCAGACATAGAAATATATTTGATCTTAACCCATCTCGTAGTGGCTATATGACACATCCTTTATCTATGCATGTAGATCTATCACACTAAATAATCAAAATGAATGTTTCATTGTGAAGATATATATATATATATATATATATATATATATATATATATATATATATATATATATATATATATATATATATATATATATATATATATATATATATATATATATATAGATATATATATATATATATCTTCACAATGAAACATTCATTTTGATTATTTAGTGTGATAGATCTACATGCATAGATAAAGGATGTGTCATATAGCCACTACGAGATGGGTTAAGATCAAATATATTTCTATGTCTGAATGCAATCAAAACATTTTTTATGTCTAAGTTTAATTTCTAACATTGATGTCATTTATTTTTTTACAATAATGTTTGTGGTTTTAAACTTTTTTGCATGGTTATTTGTATCCTCATGGAACAAATAATTATTAATACATAGACCACGCATTGGGAATGAAACCATTTCAATGTTGGGTAAGCTTGAATAAATTTAACCATTAAATTAGAATGATAAAAGGATGTTTCAAAAATTAAAAAAATAATAACCCTAAAAACTTATATAGAAGTTTTATCTAGAAAAAGAATTATTGGCACTATGGGCTATAAGAATATAATAGTTATTATGATTAACAATAATTTATTAGTACACATTATTCTTATTATTCAATAATCTTTCAAAGTTGAAACGTGCATGTGAATATGAAATGAATTTTACTTCAAGGAATTAAACAACTTTTATATCATTCTAAAATATTTTCAAAAGTAATAAGACAATACCTGGTTTATAACAAAGAGATATATCTACTTACTCAAACTGTTAAAATTTAGAAATAAATCATTATCTAGGAAATAAATAAATTTTCATAACACCCAAAATCCTCTTCATTATTTATAGAAATAAATAAAATTTAATAAACAAAGACATTGCAAGTAAATGGTATTTATTCAAAAACTATTCTTAAACATTGGAAACATATTTCAATTGTGAGTCATTCATAACAAATAAACATTGCTTGTGCGGAAGCTTATGTTAAATATGTAGATTTTTGGGAGATATACTATGATTTAAATATAAATATAGTAAATATTGAAGATAATTAATTTCTACTTTGAAGATAAAGTAATCTATGAATTTATGTCGATACATGTTAAAATATTAGAATGAGCCCTTTGTTCTATAATTGATCGAAGATACAAGTTTAAGGTTTGAGGATGAATATGATCATGTTTCCTTTCTAGTTATGTATGGTGCAATTTAGTGTAGCTGTGTTTTTGGGGCTTGAGGGTCACTGACAGTGATGTGTTGGACCCTACTAATTAAGTGTCAAATACAAAAGGACAAAAAGTTAATAAACTTCCCTAATGACATTTATTGTAATTTGTTTTAGCCAAAAGGCTATGAAAAATATATTTTTATTTTATGGGAATCTGCATAGTGAAACTTTAGTTTTGCTTATTCAATGTGATATCTATACATTGATAAACCATAGATAGTGAATATAATGTCTATGATATGGGTTAGTATCAAATTTGTTTCTCTTCATGAATGCAATAAGAATATTTTATAAGGCTATGTTTAATTTATAGTATTGATATAATTTAATTTTTGGCAATAATCTTTGTAGTGATGTTTTTAACATGTTTGTTTATATCCTCATGGTGGGACTAGCCCTAGGTGCATACACTTAGGATTATGCATGTAATAATTATGATTTAGGGTATTATAATGTCTACATGAGTGGGGTAATAATAATTTACATGAGTAAGTTTTATTAATGGTAAAAATACATTTTTTTTAAAAATTTTTCAATATGGATTATGGTGGAAAATGTATGTGGATTCATTTATTTATACTTATGGAATAAAGTGTGCATTTGCAAAGTGAGGAGATGTAGATATGTAAATTAATCTTATGATTTAATTTGTTGGTTGTTGGTAATGTAACATTATTTTTATCCTTTAAGATGAAAGTGAATATTAAAAATGGGTTTTTGATAATGGGTTTCAAATTTCATTTTGATTTAATATATTGACATGTATAGCCTAGAGTTTGGTCATGTAGTCATAATCAGGTCATTTTTATTGATAATGTTTATGACAAAAATAATTAGGTGTGTATGTATCTCTATCATTGTGGTGAAAATGTAAAACTATTTTAAATTAAGATTTGCTATGTTGGCCATTTGTAATGCACTATTTTTGGTTCTTTAAGATGATAATGGATATTGAAAACTTGCTTTATAATGGGTTTTTATGTTGTTGTGGGTTTGAAACATCATGTTATTTTGATATCTCAATGTGTATAAACAGGAATGTATACATGTAATCATGATCATCCCTTTTGATTTATTGAGTATGTTGGGTGAATATTTTTTCAACCAACTAACTGGTGAGCAAAATAGGTCTCTTCAACCACAACACAGGGAGATTGGTCATCCAAAGTTGTAGGTTACCACATCCAAAGGGGACAAATCTCTCTTCTCATCAAGGGGAGGTTCCCTATAGGTATAAAGGCACTATATACTATATATATAAGTTGAAAATAATACTTAGGGGTAGGATATACCATCCATCTCTCTTCTTTTAGAGATGATGTTCACAAACAAAGGAGAAAATCTTGGTGAAAACACTGAATGCACTTATCTTCTTTCAGAAGTGTTCTTGTAAGAAATAGTAGGATTTCTTTCAGGTACGATAAGTAACTGGTAAAAGAGTACAGAGTAACCAACAATCTAAGATGTAGCACAAAGTCTCCACTTTAACTACCCAAGAGTGAGATACGAAGAAGAATGGGGGCGCAAAGTCATCCCAAGGTCCTTTACATAGAAACAAAAAATATACACACACTGAAGACAACTATGACAACACAAAGTCTGAAAGTAGCTAACTTTAGGACATCTTCCTTATCACTTCCATGGATTCTACTTGTTAGATTAAATAAACAAGAATGCATCTAGAAGAAAGACATAAGAAAAATCTCTTGAAATGGCAAAAGCTATAACAACACAAAGTCTGCAATTAACTTACTTTCTCATTCAGATAAAATAAAATGAAATATAATCTGAGCTCAAAGTCTCAGTATTCACCTTTTAATTTGGGCAAAGTTTTGCTTTTGTGGTAAAAAATATCTCCCTAAAAACAAACCAAGAGATTATAATATATAGAGGCCAAGCAAGGTTTGGCAATTTGTCCCATGGAGTAGCCCATGCTATGCATTAATGCCTTGAATGCATTTTTGGTTCTATCAAGGAGGGCCACACTGGAACAGGGTGGCTACCTTAACTATGGCATGTTGATTCATCTTGAATGTCTTCTCTTGAGCCTAAATCACTTATTCTATCACCTACTATCCACACAGCTGTCCATTTTGCCTTTACTCTAAGGGAGATAAATAGGGTGTGCTTTCAATGTTTATAGGCCCAAATATCTACCTAGTGGACTGCTCCACATACTGAAATTACTTCTGCATAGATATTTTAGGCTTTTCCCTCTTTCTACTTTTGTCTTTTCTAGGTTTGTTTCTTCTTAGAATTTAAGCTCTCAGGGTTACGTTTCCAACTTTACTGGCTCTTTACACTACTTCTCTCAATGGTTCTTCCCTTTGGTCATGAAGGTCTTTAAATGCATTCAAGCCTATGCTCAAAATAATTCCTTCATGTCTTTCCCACTTGCTTTGGCTACTTTTTATTGATCTTAGCAAGTGACACGTGGTGGCCTCCACATGAGAGAAGCTTAGTGAAAGAAGCTTTATAAGAAAATTGAAATGTGAACACAGACACTTGTCATGCTCCACTATGTTTTAACGGGACATGTGGTATGTTTTGCAAGGCTTTGAATACCTTTTGAGAGTCCTGTAAAAGATGACATGTGGTAGTTTCTACTAAGCTCCTAGAAACACTATAGAAACATTTAGGACTCATTCAAATTCACATGGATGATGCCACTTGTTGCATTTTGCTTGACCTTAGAAAATCACTTGGGGCCCATCACAGTCCTAATGACATAAAAGGGAGAGATCACAGATGTTGACACTTGTCAGCTTTCATTGATTTATAACAGAACACGTGGCATATTCTATAGCTTTGAAACTTATTAGAAACTATGTCCCGATAGATGACACTTGGCAGCTTCTACTTCGACTCTATAAGGGACATGTGGTGGCTTCTAATGCACTTTGTCTTTTTCCATCAGGCATTTTTTTATGGGTTTTTCTCTTCAGTCAGGATTTTCATTTTTTGGTAGACTTTTTCTTCAGACAAAAAGTCTGAAGGAATTCCTTCGCTTTGTCTTTTTTTTATGGGCTTTGACTTTTGGTCAGTCGCTTGGTTCTTTCTTTAAGTTTTGTGCTTTATTGAACCAAATGCATTGAACCATTTGGTTGTTGAACCTATTAAACTGATGAACCAAAATGGTTCAAGGTTCAATGGCTCAATGGTTCAATGCGTCATTTTTCACTAAGTGTTTTGAAGCCATGGAACTTTAAAGCGGTTGAACTTTGAACTTAATAATTGCACTCAACTCTTGCTGATGACATTGAACCTTTGAACCTATTGAACCCATTGAACCAAAATGGTTCAATGGTTCAATCCTTGCTTAGAAGCTTGCCGATGGACATTTTTGATTGAACCAAGTCATTGAACCAACCTTGAAATGACCCAAATGTTGAGAGCTTGTTTCTTTGAGAGAATTTACCTACTAAAGCTATTGAACCTATTTATTTCCTACAGAGTCCATAAAAACTAACCTACAGAGTCTATAGATTCAAGTTCATAGATTTGGGTGACTCCATAGATTTCTTACTACAAAATCTGTAGAAATGAGCCTGCAGAGTCCATAGTTTCAAGCCTATAGAGTCTGCAAATTCACTAAAAAGCTTGAAGAATAGAGAATTTGAAGGCTCATAACAATTTTTGAAAAGGGAAGAGACAATTTTGGTCTTGTAGGGCCAAAATAGTTCATATGTTGTCCCAAAAATGAGTGACATTTATTGGGGACAATAGCTGGCTCTAGTTGGGGAACTTCCTTCAGTTGAAAACTTGAGATAGCTGAGGGGATTAGAAACTAGAATCTCTAGTGCCTTCAAGTATGCCATTGGGCTATGGAGTCATGCTACCCAAAAATAAAGGTGCCAAAAAATGAAAATTAAAAGCACAAAATAAAACTAAAGACTATACAAGTGTACATATGTACAAGTGAACTCATCTGATACTTCAAAAAATGAAGTGATTTAGATGATGCCCATTCTGAGACAAGGAAAATGGTGTTCTATCTTGATAAACTAGCAAGAAAAAAATTTGTCCCTAGAATCAGTGATGGGTGAATGGAACTCTCCACCAAGAATCACATTTTTTATGCACTCCTTTTGGCTCTCTCTTCTTGCTCCATGGCAACATGTGGTCTTCAATCTGAAAAATGTAATTCCTTGCTCTCTTGGTGAAGATTTCCTTTTCTTAAATTTGGAGTACAACAGTATGGTCCATTACCATAGCTTGTTATTCTACTAGTTTAGTCCAACACATGTTTTAATTTTCAGCATCAAACTCTTGACAAACCATCAACTCAACATCTCCTTTGGTGTGAAGGAGTTTGAAATTTTGGTCTTGAGCAGCCTTCAATTTGAGCAACAGAGATTCACATTCAGCTACATTGTTGGTGTTACTAAGCTCCAACTTGCATGAAGGAAAAATATCTCCTTGAGGAGATATCAACACAGTCCTGACTCTAGCATTGGTAGAAGAATTGCTGCCATCAGATTCCAGGATCCAAACATCATCAAAAATTGATTTTCTATCAGATTTCTCTTCATTAGAAGTGTAAGATGTTTTTTCATCTGTACTACACCCTCCCAATTCTTCTGATGTCTTATTTTAATCAATTTTTAGATTTCCACCTATAGGACTTTTTTTTATTGAAACATGAACATCCTTAGTAGACAAAAAATAATTACCCCTGCCTAAAGACTCAAATAGAATTTGAGTTTCAGGTGCTGATGTCTGAGTGATAAAATATTTTGCTTCCTTTTCAAGGAGTAACCTGTTCATGATGCTTTTGACAGGGATCCTCACCTCAGACAGGTCCATGCTCAACTCTCCTCCAACATCCTTGTAAAAATTTTGTCCCAACAGAATGCCATAGGATTCTGGGATGTTGCCCACCAGGACTATCATCTTAATTCTCTTTTTTGGGAATGCTACAAATGCAAATTGGGTATCCTTAATCTATCTAGTAGTGGCACTTGCTTATTCTCCATGGAGAAGCATCTACCAAATGTTTTGGTCAGTGTGAGACCAAGAGATTCTGCCACTTTGGTAGGCATGACATTGTCTGAAGCACCAGAATAAATGATACAGTTGCTCAGCTTGTGACCATTTATCAATAGATAAACATATAAAGGATCTACTTTCCTAGGGGTAGTAGGGGGAGTAATGACAAAAAATAATTACCCCTGCCTGACGACTCAAACAAAATTTAAACTTCAAGTACTAATGTCTGAGTGATAACATATTTTGCTTCCTTTTCAGGGAGCAACTTTTTCAAGATGCCTTTGATAGGGATCCTCACCTCAGACAGGTCCATGCTCAACTCTCCAACATCCTTACAAAAATTTTGTCCCAGTAGAATACCATAGGATGTTGGGATGTTGGCCACCTGGACTATCATCTTAATTCTCTTTTCTAGGAATGTTGCAAATGCAAATTGGGCATCCTTGATCTGTCTTAGTAGTGGCACTTACTTATTCTCCATGGAGAAGCATCTACCAAATGTTTTGGTTAGTGTGAGACCAAGAGATTCTACCAATTTGGCAAGCATTACATTGTCTGAAGCACTAAAATCAATGATGCAGTTGCTCAGCTTGTGACCATTTATCAACAGGGAAACATAGAAAGGATCTACTTTCCCAAGGGCATCAAAAGGAGTAATGACAAGATTTTTTGGGATGGGCATGTTCCTTGGGGGATCATGAGTCACCTTTATAATCTCTTGTCTTGTAGGGATGGCTTTATTCTTCACACACTCTACCAACCTGTCCAACTACTCAGAATTGGATTGTAGGAATTCAAATTCAGTCATTTGGATTTTAGTTTTTTTGACAGGGTTGACTATGCCGAATGACTGAAATGGACTAGGAAGAGAGGATGGGAGTTCATCCTTTTGGTTTTTTTGGGGGGGGAAGGACTGGCTTGTGAATTTGAAGTAGAAGGCATAGGGATATTTGATGCACTTACCTTTCTGGCAATCACTGGGTCCTTTGGTTGGAAAGACAGAGTGGTTCCATGTTTAGCAATTATAATTACTAGTTGAGGTTGCTCTTTTATCTTCTCTTTGTCAACCTACTAGGCTGATTGGTTATTGGACTGGGTGAACACAACATATGATCCCTCAACTGATTCACCTTTACTTTTAGGTTCATCCTGGTAATTTAGGAAACCAATGTAGGAGTCGCTAGCTGATTTTTCTTGATCCTCCATGAAGAGATCAGTGTCATTTTCTTGCTCAAACTCAGGTTGAAAAGAGAAATCATGTTCTATTTCTAGATATCTAACTACTAAGTTGGTTGGAGGTGCTTCAAGGGCAAGGTTCCTCTATGGGGGAGAAAGATGATTTGGCTACCCTTGATTCCTAGTAGCATTGCCTTGATATGACTGGTTCTGAAATGTCCTCCTTGGCATATCCCAATTAGGAGGAACATACATAACTTGGGCCATTTATCTTTTTAAGGCTAGCAGTTCATTTGCTAGCTTTTGCACCATTGGGTCAATGGTGGTTATAGGTGAGTATTCAGAAGATGAAGAGGGTTTACCTTTATTAGGGTCTCTCCTTATCTTTTCTGCCAAGATAAGGTCATCTTCTACCTTAGTAGCCAAGCCTTGAGCAATAGTAAGGTCTATGTGTTTAGCCCGTCTCAATAAGAAACTCACTTTAGGTAGCTGTGAGTTGATGAAGAAACACTTGAGATTTTGAGGTTTCAGCTGGGCAATCATGGGAATCATGTGCCTCAGCTTGTTGAACCTGGAAATGAATTCCCTCATAAGTTTATGGGGCTCCTTCTTCATCTATGTGAGCTGGGACAACAAGGCATGTGCATCTTTTGTAGGCTTAAACTTGGTTTCAAATTTATCTTTGAGTGTGTCCCAGTCAGTCATTAACCAAGCTTATAGATGGTAGAACCAGTTTGTAGTAGTGCCTTGTAGTGTCTCTACGAATAGCCTGATAGCTATGTCTTCATACTCCACACCTATTACACTATAGGCTATGCTGAAGGCATCAATATATTCATCAGGGTGAACTTTTCCATCACCAAAAAATTTGGGGAAATTATTCCTTAAACTGCATGGAAGCTCATGTAGAGGTGGGGTCAAATTTAGCAGACCAAAAGAGTTACCCAGGGGCCTTGAGCCATGATTTGATTATGTAAAAGTGGGATCACAAATCTGGGTGGAGTAGGGATAGGCAAAGCTCTGCTAGTAGTAGAAAATGAAGCTCTACCTTGAGCTCTCTGGCTTCTTGTATAGAGTGGAGTTGCCAGATTGTGAAACAAAAATGGAAAAGGATTGGTCTTACTTCAATTTGAAGCTTAAGGCTTCAAACTACTTGTCCTTCCCCAGTGGCTCTGGTTTTCCAAACCAAATAATATAATGGAGATGGAGGAAGATGGTAAGGCTAAAATGATAATGGGTAAGACACAGAATGGAGTTTCCAGAGTCTATAATGGATAAGGGTAGGGACTGCTTCAATCTAAAACTTGAGGCTTCAAACTACACATTCATCCCTAATGGAGTCACTAAAAATTGTTGTGTGAATATTTTGTCAACTAGCTAATTGGTGAGGAAAATAGGTCTCTTCAACCACAACATAGGGAGATTGGTCATCCAAAGTGGACAAATCTCTCCTCTCATCAAGGGGAGGTTCCCTATAGGTATAAAGGCACTATATACTATATATATAAGTTGAAAATAATACTCAGGGGTAGGATATACCATCTATCTCTCTTCTTTTAAAGATGATGTTCACAAACAAAGGAGAAAATATTGGTGAAAACACTGAAGGCACTTCTCTTCTTTCAGAAGTGTTTTTGTAGGAAAAAATAGGAGTTCTTTTAGGTTGGATAAGTAACTGGTAACAGAGTATAGAGTAACCAAAAATTTAAGATGTAGCACAAAGTCTCCACCTTGATTGCCCAAGAGTGAGATACGAAGAACAATGGGGGCACAAAGTCATCCCAAGGTCCTTTACATAGAAATAAAAAATATACACACAATGAAGACAACTATGATAGTACAAAGTTTAAAAGTAGCTAACTTCAAGACATCTTCCTTATCAATTCCACTAATTCTACTTGTTAGATTAAATAAACAAGAATCCATCTAGAAGACAGACATAAGAATAATCTCCTAAAATGGCACAAGCTATAACACAAAGTCTGCAAGTAACTTGCTTTCTCAATCAAATAAAATAAAATGAAATACAATATGAGCTCAAAGTCTCAGTATTCACCTTTCAATTTGGGTAGAGTTTTGCTTTTATGGTCAAAAAAATCTCCCTTAAAACAAACCAAGAGATTACAATATATAGAGGCCAAGGAAGGCTTGGCACTTTGTCCCATGGAGTGGCCCATGCTATGCATTAATACTTGAATACATTTTTGGTTCTATCAAGGAGGGCCATGCTGGAATAGGGTGGCTACCTTAACTATGGCATGTTGATTCATCTTGAATGTCTTCTCCTGAGCTCGAGTCATTTATTCTATCACTTGATATTTGTGTAACTGTCCATTTTGCCTTTACTCCAAGGGAGACAAATAGGCTGCACTTTCAATGTTTTTAGGCCCAAATATCTACCTAGTGGACTGCTCTACCTACTGAAATTGCTTTTGTGCAGATATTTTAGGCTTTTCCCTCTTTCTACTTTTGTCTTTTCTAGCTTTATCTCTTCTTAAAATTTAAGCTCTCGGGACTAGATTCCTAGCTTTACTAGCTCTTTATGCTACTTCTCTCAGTGGTTCCTCCCTTTGGTGGTGAAGGTCTTTGAATGCATTCAAACCTATGCTCAAACCAATTCCTTCATGTCTTTCTTGCTTGCTTTAGCCACTTTTCACTGATCTCAGCAAGTGACACTTGGCGGCCTCCATAGAAATATGAGAGAAGCTTAGTGAAAGAAGATTTATAATAAACTTGAAATGTAAATGTAGAGACTTGTCATGCTCTATCAAGTTTTAACAGGACACATGGCATGTTTGGTGAGGCTTTGAATACCTTTTGAGAGTCTTGCAAAAGATGACACGTGGCAATTTTCACTAAAATCCTAGAAACACTATAGAATTATTTGGGATGCATTTAAATTCACATGGATGATGCCACTTGTTGCATTCTACTTGACATTAGAAACTCACTTGGGGCCCACCACAGTCCTTACAACACAAAAGGGAGAGACCATGGATGTTGACACTTGTCAGCTTTCACTGATTTATAACAGAACACATGGCATGTTCTGCAACTTTGAAACTTGTTAAAAACTATGTCCTGGCAGATGACACTTGGTAGCTTCCACTTCGACTCTACACGGGACATGTGGTGTCTTCTATTGCACTTTGTCTTTTTTCATCGGGTATTTTTTTGCAAGATTTTCTATTCAGTCAGGTTTTTCCATTTTTGGTAGACTTTTCCTTCAAATAAAAAGTCTGAAAGAATTCCTTCACTTTGTCTTTTTCTATTGGGCTTTGACTTTCAGGCTTTATTTTCAATCAGTTGCTTGGTTCTTTCTTTAAATTATGCACTTTATTGAACCAAATGCATTGAACCATTTAGTCATTGAATCTATTGAACCGATGAACCAAAATGGTTCAAGGTTTAATGGTTCAATGGTTCAATGCATCATTTTTCACTAAGTGTTTTGAAGCCATGGAACTTTTAAGCGGTTGAACTTTGAACTTTACAAATGTGCTCAACTCTTACTGATGATGTTGAACCTTTAAACCCATTAAACCTGTTGAACCAAAATGGTTCAAGGTTCAATGGTTCAATGGTTCAATCCTTGCTTATAAGCTTGCCAATAGACATTTTTGATTAAACCAAGTCGTTGAACCAACCTTGAAATCACCCAAATGTTGAGAGTTTGTTTCTTTGAGAGAATTTACCTGCTAAAGCTAATGAACTTGTTTCTTTCTTGCAGAGTTTGTAGAAACTAACCTGCAGAGTCTGTAGATTTAAGTTCATAGATCTGGGGGAGTCCATATATTTCTTACTGTGAAGTCCATATAAATGAGCCTACAGAGTCTATAGTTTCAAGCCTACAGATTTCGTAGATTCACTAAAAATCTTGAAGAATGGAGAATTTGAAGGCTCATAACAATTTTCAAAAAGGGAAGAGATAATTTTGGTCTTGTAGGGCCAAAATAGTTCATATGTTGTCCCAAAAATGAGTGACATTTTTTTGGGACAACAAATTATAAGGTATGTAGCAAAAAATATGTGTATATTTATTTCTATTGTTATGATAGAAAACAAATTTTTTTTGGACAACAAAATATTCATTTTTCTTACTCAATGTGATACCAAATGTTGGGTTTTTTGATATCTTTGCACACATGGACTTGGGACTAAGAATGTAACCATTGAGACGGGATTAAACTTATATAATTTTCTCTACATGGATGTAATATGATTTTTTTATGTATGTATGTTTTATCACTGACATTGATACAAATTATGTTTTTGGTTAACATTGTCAATCTAAAAATAATAATGATGTAGAGATTTTTTTAATAGTAATGTTGATCTATAAATAAAATATTTAAAAAATCATTTTGTTTACTAGTTAGTTAATTTTTAATGTATTTTATTTTTATTTTTTGGGACTATATTTTCAAATAATTTGAAGGAAATCAATTTTATAATAAAATGGAGATGTGTGTTTATCTTAATCTGAATAAAATGGGGATTTGTAATTTTTTTATAGACAATGAAAAAAATAGGGAATTGAAATAAAAGCAATATATCCACCTTGGAAACATATAAAAAATCTGTTTTTGTATAATAAAATATTGGGTGGCCATCGAAAACCAAGAATATCATGTTCATTGTCATAATTATTTAAATTACAAGTTAGATAGTTATAAAAATAACAATTTTAATATATGATATCTAAATCTAAATCCATTTACTTCATGGCAGATAATTGATTATGTTAATGAAAGGACATAACATACATTGGTTTAATTTTAATGCTAACCAAAAAGTTCTACTTATTTATGCACAAACTTCCTTCTAATGAAGAAATAGGGATGCTACAATAAAGCAATTACAAAACTATAAATTTGTACATAAGTTTATAATAAGAACAAATGTAGTGATAATATATACCCAAAATTACATTTATGCATGTTGATTTATATAAATTAGATGTCATTTCAAAACATCAACAACGTGAAAAAAATATCGAAACTTATTTTCAGTCTCTATTTTCATCATGATTACTAGAAACAACTACATTATAAATTAGGAGAAAATTAAATTGTAATGAGAAGTCCGTTCAATATTTGTGCATCTCAAATCATTTTGAGGATAGATATAACCATGAAAAATGTTCCAAACATACAATAAATTCTAACATAAACCCTAATAAGAGTCATTAACATTCATAGTCCTCTATATATAAGAAGCTAATGATTTCATTCCATTAAACAATAAATTAATATAAAAATGATGGAACAACCATTTATTTTTTTCATTCAGAGGACATATCTCACTTTAAAGATAAAAATCAAGGTTTTGTATATAATGAAAGCATGGCCCTATAAACATGTACATAATTATATAACATGAAATAATGTATTAATTTTTTTAAAATGATGTCATTGTCACAAAAAATACTAAGAGAGAGAAAAAATTGATTAGTTCATTAATGCAGATAAATTTATTCAACCTTAACTCACCTCAAAATTATTATGTGCCCAATCTCTATCCAAGGCATGCCAACCTATCAAAATGAACTGTCAAACTTGATCTCATAGATGATCATATGTAGATAATATTATTTCAATATATCATTAATGGGAATACTATTTTTTCTTAGTTACACATCAAAAATATATGCACCCTTACATATTCACTAAAACGTAACTCAAAAAGATGAATGGCATAGAACACAACATAAAATTATTCATGTAATAGACTTTCTAGCATGGAAAAATGTACCCATGACATCACATGCATTTATTAAACACTAACAATTTTGTATATATAAACTAGTTGCTAATATACCAATGCATCCTTGTAAGTATATTTTTGACTTGGGCCAATCTATCTACTCTACATCTTAGTAATAAGGAGACATGTTTTTATGCACATCAAGCTAACAAAAGAATGCAATGTTTCAAACCTAAAACCTATTTTTAAATAAACCTTTCACAAATCTCAATTTACATAAATTTAATGATTCCATATTTTTAAACAACCTAACACTATAAAAAATGAAGACATGTTAATTTTTTTATGTTTTTAAAAGGAGAGATCTTACCTGGATCTGATGCTAACCTAAACCACCTTATAGTTACAAAAAATGACTTCGTCAAAAAAAATTGTGACCTTTTAGACTTTTATATAATTTTATTAAATTAAGAAACCTATTGATTAAAAAAAATAGCATTAGTGTGAGAAGAAAAACTAGTACAAACATAATATGCTCCCCACACTCATACAAAAACATGGATTTGAGTTTAAATATACTCATAATGAGAAGATGTTGAACCTTGCATTAATTGAGATGGATAATATTTCATATCATTTGTTTTGTGTTGTAACTTAACATGATAAAAGAAAGATTCCAAACTAGGAATGTTTAATGACAAATGAAAAATATGTATGAAAGGAAGAAAATGAAATCTTTGTATTCATTTATAAATATAAATATATCAATTTTCCACATAAGTTTTGTTTTATGAAAAAACTATCATGATGTACTTTATTTACTTGTTTTAAAGTTTGTCTTTATTGCCTTTATGAAGATGTAGGTTTCCATTGTTAAACTGACTAACCTATTGCATTAAAACTAGACCATCTAGGCAGATTTTTATGTTTATTCCATTGGAGGTTACACCTTCTCCATTATCTATCTATTCCTAAAATTCCCCTTAAATTTTATGTGTTTTTCATACTTTCTAGTTAAAATTACAAAAATCTCAAAAAAACTCGACCATACAATGGTGGTTCCCATCTTAAATGCAGAGGAAAATCACTACTAAATCATTTATTCATGCAATGTTGAAATTTTTAAGTCACATCTAATTTAGAGAGCCACACACATAATAAAAAATCATGGTGACATAAAATATTACAAATTTATATGTTGTTAAATTCTAAGACAAATAATTTAATCATCAAAGTGCATGACTCTACACAAACACCTCAAACCTGAAAAAACATTATAACCAAAAATTTCTTGGAGGTTTATGAATCTCACCTTTGAATACCAACACCATTTTACAATGATAATAAATAAAACCATCCAAGAAAAATACACTGTAAAAGTTATTCCATAAATAAAAACATTTCATCAATATTAGTAATACAAATTACATTCACAATATGTTCTTGGTGCATTTATTAAAATAAAATTATTCATCGTTTACCCACCTCACAACTTTTACATTCCCAATCCACTATTTATGTGTAAAAATCTATCAGAAAACACATTACTTTTTTTAGCATTGAAAAAACCAATTGAATGTTTTTATGTGTGAAAATCCAAAAAAATAATAGCTTTTCTCCATCCTTGTTATTAGTTAAAAATCATGGTAAATGTCATTAATTAATTTTATTCACATGTCTTCATTTTTAATCTATCACCTATTCAATGACCTCTAAAATTTACCTATCTTCTTTGTGGTCACCAATGATCCATGCATACTCATAGCCATTAAAATCCCAAGCCTTATTTATCTAACTAAAAAATAGAAATTAAATTTCAAACTTTTCCATTATGTATGTATGTATAGATATCCGTGTGCGCGTGCGCGCGCGCGCGTGTGTGTGTATTTTTATCCATGTAATTAATGGAATTATTATTTTTATATAATAACATTTTTAAAATAATAATGAATCCTTATGTATGCATTAAAATCTAAGAAAAAATAGTGGCATTGAGTTCATCCAATAAATATCTATAGAACAAACTTTCTATTACAACACTTGAAACCATGTAAAAAGGTACTTGTGCCATTGATTTAATTTATTGACCACTACTAATTCCATGTTTTCCACCTATTTTATAGTGGGCCAACATATTATCTCCAACCATACTTAGGCCTTATAACGTAGTCATACCAACATATCTATGGATATTTTAATAAACATATGATTAACAATAATAAAAATATTAGGTGAATAAATGATTTATGATTATTGGATTTTTAAATGTTTTACATGTGGATAACATTTATATAAGTTGAATAGTAATTTGTTGCACTTTAGGAAAATAAGTTACCATATTTGTGACAATATTAGAAATTAAAATAAAAAAATAGAAAATATAATAATTAGGAAGATATTTAAATCACACAACATATTGGACTATATACTTATATATTTATATAGGTTACACATGCAAAAAAAAATTAAATTTATTGGTGTCTCATTTTTGTATTCATATTCTATAGACATCAAAATAGAATGTAACACTCATTACTTTATGTCATTAATTTTTATTCATTTGTTTAAATTATAAAAAAATGTTGAAAACTTTTATAACATTTGTTCATGAAATAGATTTTTTCACTATAAATGATAGTTTCTTAATCCTTTAATTAACTCTAGATATTGTTTACTATAGTACAAGTGTGTTGTATTTATTCTTATTTAGAGTATTTTGTTCAATATAAATAGAAACTCATATAAGGTGTGATTTTGACCTTTTTATTAATAATAACTATTATTTTTTATCAAATTTAATATAAAATTAAATTATTACACACATTTTATATCTAAAAAAAAAAAATCATAAAAATGTTGGTGTGGGATATTAATTTCTTGCTCTTTAGCATACTTAGGTGTTATTTTATTGGAGATGTTTATCTCACATTCATGAGGATGATGGGTTTATGTGTTACTTCCACTTATATTAGGGAATTTAGTCCCACATACATGATATGGTTAGCATTATTCTATCTTCTACGTATTTGTACATCTCTTTTGTAAACTATTTGATAGAGTAGATAATACAATGGAATATAGTTGATTTATTCTTGGTGTGCAGTGCTAAGTTGTCATGGCTATGATAATGGTCTTTTGGAGACATCTTGTCTAAAGATTCTTCTTAAATCTATCTTGGTGTCAAAGTGGTATCCAACTACCATTTTTTCAACTATCATTTTTCATTTTATTGGTCCACTCCTTAGATATGTTGTATGGTTCCTTTTTAGATATAAGTTTTTCTATTCAAATTCAAAACACCTCTATTATGGAGAGTTTATAGCTTATAGTATCCTTATATCTAATCAATGACAATGATTTTTATTCAAGTTACTTATGTTTTTTATGCTATCCTTAATATTTTTTGGAGAAATTATAATTTTTTCTATAAAATAATGACCATCTTGTAGATCAATTTTCTCTTCACACAGGGGTCTGATGAAGAAAATTATTTCACTACTGTAAAGAGGACTTTGAGGGGTTTTAAAAAGTGGTCATAATAAATATTTTGATCAATATCTAGGGATATATGAGGCTCTAAATTCGACCCTATGATTTTATTTTAATATGAAGTTTTTATGCATGATCAATAAAAAATATCAAATCTTATATTTAAAATGAAAAATCAGTGTGGAAGATTGATCTATGTGGAAGATTGTTCTTTTCCTTTTATGCAAATTTCCTTCAAATCCACTTTTTTATATTTGGTATAAATAATTTAATTTTATCTAAGTATTTAATATTTTTTGGTACAATGTTTTATTTTTTACCCATTTATGATGGGATAACCTTGTAAAAACTATATCTTTTGATCAGTAACTAAAAATCAAGTGTTATTTTAAAAAAAAAAAGTGTATGTTTTTAATGCCCAATCTATTGGTGTCATTTATTTTTTTAAAAATTACTAAAATTTAATGTGAAAAATTTGAGGGGGGGGGGATATAAAATATCCATGGAGGATTTGATCTCTCATTAAAATTTTATATGTAGTTTCAATTAGAACTGATGTCTTATTTACATAAGATTTAGCCTACATTACTCTTTTTGGGCCCATATTTTCACTATTTCAAATGTATTTTTGGTTGAGTCTGACATACTTTGCATGTGATTTATAGGTTGTCATGTTTGGTAGTTGATCATTTCAAGTGTGTTTTTACATAAATAATGGCATTTTTTGTCATGTGTCACACTCTTCCATTAGGCTATGACATGATCTATACTATTTTATGCATTATCACTATGACACATTTATAGTTTGTGTCATATCTCCATCAAGGCTCCTTTCTTAGTGGCTTCACTTCTTCTATGGAGAAACTTTTTTATTCCCTTATTTTTGGAGCATCTCTCATGATTTGTGATAACTTTTTCAATAGGTCAATAGTATCCCTATTTTGAGATATTCTAGTGAAGCCTAATTCCTTCCTTATTTTTTATTGGTATTTGTTAGGATATATTGTACTTATATTAAATTATAATGTCTCATGTGGGGTTTGATAATTTAGTCTTGTATATATTTATATGTTTGTGTTTTATATTCTAGATAGCATTTCATTTCTTCATTTATTTGTCTCTTCCATCACTGATAGAGCCATCCTCTTTGAGATACCTCTGTATTTTTGGCACCACTTTTTTTATATTTGACACTCTCTCACAACATATGGAGATATTCTAGTGAATATAGTGTCATCTTGTTTTGTGTTTGAATAGTGAATTCAATCCACACATATATACCTTTTCACTCTACTCCACCCATTATGGGGGGTGTACATACATATTTTTTATCATCACTCCATCGAATCAGTAATATTAGGGGGTGTGGATTTTGTAATAAATTGATGATAGTCTTCTTGATTGATTTTATTTTTATGAAGCCCAATGTTAGTTATTTTTTTGATTAAGTATTGGATTCAGACCACTTGTGTAGATTGAGTTCCTTTGTGACTTTTGAGTACTTAAAGTGCATACTACTTTAGCATCATCTTTAGGGGTCTTTCTACCTCTCTCTTATTCTTTTCTCTTTTTGTGGGGGAGAGGGGGTGGGGGGTTTCTTATGGTTTTCTCTTTTACTACACTTTATGAGAGTTATATGTATATTTAACACATTTTTAGTGTTTTTTGGATTCCTCTTTTGTACATAGGTATCTTATTCAGGCACTTTATTTTTTGGAACCCATATGAGGTTTTTTTACTTGTCTCCATGGATTTATAAATGATTATTATAGTGACACCAATGTTGATCAACACTAGTAACACTAATGTGGTAGACCCACTAGTCTTCATGCTCACTTCTCACCATCTTGTTTAAGGGTGTTCAAATAATAATTCCTTTAGTTTCTCACTCTACCTAGTATTCTAGAGTGTAGTGTTCATATTTAGTGATCTTCATATTCAACACCATTTCTACTTTCACTTGGTGATTATAATGACTCATCATCAATGTAATAAAAAAAGATGGATTGACATCCATATGGATATCTGGATTCACACATCATCCTTTATTATACCCACCTAATCTATTCTTATGGGGGTGTTGGTGTAGGATATTAATTTCTTACTCTTTAGCCTACTTAGGTGTTATTTCATTGGATATGTTCATCCCACATTCATGAGGATGATGGGTTTATGCCTTACTTCCATTTATGTTTAGGATGTTAGTCCCACATGTATGAGATGGTTAAGGTTTTCTTATCTTCTACCTACTTATACATATCTATTGTAAACTATTTTATAGAGTAGATAATAGAATGTAATGTAATTGATTTATTCTTGGTGTACAATGTTGAAGCTTTCATGGCTATGATAATTATCTCTTGGAGAGATCTTGGTTGAAGAATATTCTTAACTCTATCAAAAAATTCTCTCGGTAACATATATGTCTAATAAATTAAACCTTACCTTGTAAGGATTTAGAAAAAATTTTGCATTGAAAATAATGTATTTTAGAAAAATATTGTTGGAAACAAGACACATGCATTCACTTACAAAATAAGCCCTTAATTGTATGTCTTATTGATGGTTCCGTTTTGAATTTAGAGGATGGATATGACCATATTTCCCTATTTTTAATATGCGGCACACTTTGTTCAGGCCACATAATAAATCTTGAGTGTTACCAATGTAGGATGTGTTAGCTCTCTAGTGAAGAGGTGGTAGATAGGCAAGGATGGCATGCTATTAAAGTTCATAAATGTAATTAATTATGATTTTAAATCAATAACAAGGAAATATACCTAATTTTGGGGGTTTTAACATAATGAAAAAATCATTTTGATTATTTAATGTGATATCTCTTCATACATAGACCACGAAAATGGGATACAATGAGTTTGAGATTTGTTAATATTGAATATGTTTCTCTACATGGATCCAATGGGAATATTTTTTATATCGTATTTTTATTATTGACACTAATAAATTTTGTTTTTTAGTAAATTTTACAATGAAAAATCATTGTGGATGGTTGTTTATATCTTTTTGGCATATATTATGTTTTTGTAATGGTAAGATCCATAACCTTTGAAAATATATTTTTTAATACAATGAGCTTTGATTTCTACAACTTGCCAATACATTTTGCATAAAAAAACATTAGATTTTATAATATCTATTATTAAAAATAACTAGAGCTTAACCTACCTCACTATGGTTGCATGATTGATATCTTATATATGTATGCTATGAAAAATGTTAAACATTTTTTCCTAATGAATTTTTTTTTGTGTGTGATTTTTTTTTTTCATAGTAATCTTAACACCAATGTAAATATAGAATGGTAAAACCAATTTTCAATATCCATTGTCACCTCTACAAACTAATAATTTCTAACATGATCCTAGAGAATACTATACACATATTTTATGATTCAAGTATTATTATAAAAATTGACTTGATAGTCACTACATGCACAGACTATGGTCTATACATATCAAAATATCAAAACTACATGATGTTTCAAACCCAAAATGTTATGAAAAACATATATAAAGTGTCTATTCAATATCGATTATCATTTTATACTATACAAAATACAATATTACCAATGCCCAAAAAATAAATCATAACCATTAAACCGATGTAAATATTTCCCTTTTCTGATAATCAACCTTAATTTTAGTGTAATAGTGAAAAATTCTCATAGATGACAAAATTACATGTAGGTTAGTTTTTGTCAATATTCTATTGATGAGTTTGAGATTTCTTATGTAGTCCATAGTTCACAATATATATCGGAGAACAAATATTATCTATTTCCATGATTTTTGTGTGTGGCAAATATTTATGTGGTAAATTTAGATACTAAAATATGGTACTAAGTACTTGAAAATGATAAACTTGACATACATTTTACATGAACAAATTAAGCACATAAATATAGTTTTAGATCACATTGATTGATAGCTACATGATACCTTCTAAGTTTGATCCTTTAATTCTACTATTACACACCTACAAGAACATCACTGTTTGTTTCCAACCTACATAGAATCCTGCACATGAATGTTATTATCCCCTTTTAATCCTCCTATGCATGGGTTAGTACATCAATAGGGGTAGATATCCCTAGCTGATAATGACCTATGTCTGATGTCATTAAACCTCTCCCAATAAGGGATAGTTTTGTAAACCTTCTCTTAGTGTCACCCCATTTTCCTATCATGTTGATGGCATGAAAAATCATGTAATTGGACTCATATATATAAATTATTCCTCAATTGCTAGGGGAGTTGGTATTCATCATATACACATGTATACACTACTACACATTGAGAAAATATTCCTTATTCTTCATAAATTATGAACCAATCACTAGGAGAAGTCACAATCCAAGTCTAAAACATACTAAAACCAAGTCAAATATATATATATTTTAAAATATTAAATCCCAAAAATTAGCTCCATTCATAGAGTGGATGCATTTTTTTAAAAAATTAATATTATAGCATTGTTATTTAAATATCATTTTACTTAGGGAATCTACCATGCTCTATACTAATTTTAAACAAATTTGGAATATTTGGTGCATTGAAATTATATTCTAGCTTTGGAGAGGTTAAAGAAATGCAATTATCAACAGTAATCATTTAGGAGTTTTTATTTAATCCAAACATAATTTCCACTATATATAATGTCTTTTTTAGATGAAAATTTAAGCATAGAAAGTGTACATGGAGGTTAATCACCTCCACACACTTATTTGCCATTGGGGTAATGCCACTTGTTTGCTTTTAGAGCTCGTTGTGACTCCCTGAAATAAGACACGATGGGTGAGATAAAGTACTCATCAAATGCATGAGAGGGTGGCATAAGTCTTGTAATGATTTTTTATTTTCCATTATTACTTATAATCATAAGATTATTCTTTTAGGTTTCTTGGAGGTTGGTAATTTATGTAGTCTAATGGCTATGGTCTTACAGTCTAGGATGGGAAAGGGAAGCATTTTCTCTATAGTTTGGTTATCTACCCTCCTATGCCATGGGATGAGGATGGGAACAAATAAAAATATATATAAAATATGGTTGAGACCATATACATGATATTTTACACCTTCTTAGTGGTTATTCATGATATAAATCTAATATTTTTCTACCCCCTCATGGTGGGGGTTAGTAGAGATAGTGGCATAGATTTATGATTTTAGAATATTTATTTATAGTTTTTTGTTATATGGTGTATTTGGAGGTGGCACTTAATATTTTTTAATTTGATTTAAATTTTTTTGGCCTTTGAATTTGATAATATTGTCTCCCATTTTTCAAAATTATTTGATTCTTATCATAAATCTTGTTTGGTGTGTAATTTCGTAGGACAATATTTTTATGTATCTATGTTTATTAACTTTATAAATATATTTTAATGTTTTCATTCAAAACAAAATTTGTAATATTATGATGATTATATTATTTTTGTATTGGAGGGTCAACTTGATTTTATGTTGAAATATTAATATGTTATATTTAAATATACATTTTTCAATAAAAAAAAAAAAAAAGATACTAGGATTATACAATGAGTATATTAGTGGAGGATTGGAGGGTCAATGTGTTTTTGAGTTGAAAAATAGAAAAGTTAATTTAGGAATGGATGGGCTAGGGGAAAAACTCCACTTATTGATTATAGAAGTATACATATTATGTTTTTTCGTCTCTCTTCATATGGATAGTTAAACTATGATCTATATTTTGCAATTCAATATCAGGTAATCGAATGTTTGGAGATATGCCTAATTTTGACATGAAGGATGGTCCTAAAAATTACTCACTAAAAAAAAGATATAATGTCTAACATAAAAAGGTGATATTATTTTTTTATAATCATTGAAAATGCATATGTAGCACATTTATGTAGTTAAAAAAATGTATTGTCATGTAAGGATATATAGGAATATTTAATAAATGTAATCATAAGATAGTATGAATTAAGGACAAGTAATATTCCTAGATGTAACCTCATGGATAAGAATAAATATATGACATACTATGGTAATATATTACAATAAAGTAACCCAATATATATGTATTAGTAATATATATTGATTTTGCATATATGGGATCATGTGGACACTCTTATCCACATCCATAGGTATGGAACCTTGTTCCATTTCTAACTCTTCAATGACGGGATGATTATTTTTTGTGCACAATCACATTTTATGGAGTTTGGTAAATAACTAGTGTTGTTTATAGAGAGGACCAATATTGTTGATTTTATAGAAACTAATAAGTTTCCCAAGTACACAATATCTCTTTTCTTAATGAAGCATAGTAGATAGAGATAGATGAATTATTCCATGAGATTAAGTTGGTATAGATTAATCAAGATAATGATGCTCAAATCTTTCTCTAAAATCTGATAGTCCAAGATGGAAGAGAGGATATCTAAAATATTTCATGAATGATATGAATCAAACATTTTGCTGGCTTGAAATCAAAGTGCTTAAGGAAGTTTTAGATTGTCTAATTTATCTTCAAAATATCTATCAAACCATTTTTAATTATTTGAAATAGTCAAGGTTTGAGAATTATCAATGAAGGGATGACTCACCATGTAGCCAATAACTATGCATAGAAGTTAACACAAAAAAATCATTAATTAAAAACTTTAAAGGATGTTTTTTGATTCCTAGCATATAAAATAGATCTCGCCGTGACCTTTCCATGCCTCAAACTTGAATCTCTTTATCTCTTTCACTCACTCTCTCTATATATTCAAATCTAACTAAAAGTTTTTCTTGCATCAAGATACTACAAATTTTCGTATACAAAAAGTGAGTCTCTCATATATCCCTACACTCTTATAAGGATTCAAACCTTCTTCTCCCACCTTCTATACATATACAATTTGGTAGATTTTCACCTTTATGTCCAAGATCTCACACATAATTTTGGTAGAGTTTCCTTACTCTCTAATATATCCCCTCTAATTATAGATCTAGGAACATATTTGAATCCCTAATGGTCCATCTATAATCATTAATACTTTGGCCTACATTTCCTTCCTATCGACATTCAACAAAAAATATCATGCTTGGTTGTTGATGTAAGTTGATTTGAATTTTAGTAGTTAGGAAAACTTATAAAACTCACATGGAATCCATGTCAAACTTGTTTATCTTATATAGGATTGCATGTTTCTCAGTCTATAATAAATTCAATTATAAATATTTTATGTTACTTTTTGTGCCTTAAAAATCTTCTTTGCTCTTGAACCTTACTTTTGCTTGCTATCTGAGCTCATCATGGTTCTCTTGTTTATGCCTTTATGTATGTTTTGATCAAAAATAATGACCATAAGTTTTATTTTAATCATTTATGTTCTAAATGCTCTTCATTATTGTAATGGGCTCACTCAATTATTCATTTTTATGTTATTGTGTAGTATGGAAATGTTTTTGGGTCTTTTGAATGTCACTGCATAGATCTCTAATTTAGTCCCTTGATAGTACTCCTTTATTTATTTTATTTATTTCTTGTGGACCTTATCTTCAAATATATGGATGTGTATTATTATGTTAGATTTGAATGTTGTCATTTCCACTTTTTCATGCCTTTTATTATCCTTTGTAAAACTTTCCCCTTCTTTCTCTCCATCCCTTGGTAAAAATTTTACCCATCTCATTTTATCAACTTTGATGCTCTTTAAGTGAAGGTAATCTTATTTGACAAATTATTCATTATCTAAATCCTTAAGACTCCTATAATCAGATTTATCATTTAATGAACTAACCTTCCATCTCATACTATTGCACATTCTCTATAAAATTCCCTACAAATTACATCAATCATCTCCCATTATATCCTCCTTAAGTGCTTAACTTTTCTTCATATATGTGATCAAAAACATAGGTTGTGGAAGATTATAGGTTCACTTGGGTGTTGGGGATCAAACAACACAACTGATTACCTTTGTATAAGCAACTGAACATGAAATTAAACTAGAATAATAAGTAACTAGAAAATAGAATCAACAAAGAATAAGAGATACAAGAAACCACCCGAAAACTTGTATTAAACTCTTCCAGAAAGAAAAACAATTGAAGAAATCACACTTTCTTCTCACACCTCTCAGATGTACAGATCTCTTTCCCTCAAGATTTTTCTCTCTCAATTACATCCAATTCAATACTTGAATTGTCTTCTACACAAGCTATGAAGATCTAACCCTATTATATAATATTAGGATTCATGAGCATGCATTCTACACCATTAGATATACCTCTTAATCAAAGGTTCAAATCAGTCCTGCCAAAAATAGAAACATGGACTCAATACCAATAGTTAAACTTATCATGCAAACAATCTATTCTGCCACAAAAATAGACTTTTGGATGCATAGGTGACTGACATCGATCCCTGTCTAACTACACATGACCGACATCGACCGATCCATGACCGACGTCGGCAACCTCTGGTCCACTCTTGACCATCATTGGTGATAGTGTAACTCTAGTAACTTTTGCATTTTCTCATCTATAGAAGCTTTTAGCTCCACAACTCAACAATCTCCTGCTTGGAGATAAACAGCTGCACCTGTACCTGTACAGCAACATCTTCTACCTTCTCTATCTTTAAACTCAATCTTGAAGACCAACAAAAGTTGAATGGAGATTCAACTTTTCCCTTGTTACCGACTTTGTTAACATATCAACAAGATTCTTATCTATATGGATCTTTTCCAGCTTCAACTCACCATCCTCCAATACCTGTCTAATGAAGTGGTACCTAAGCTGTATATGTTTGGTTCTTGAATGAAAGGTTGAATTCTTTGCCAAATGAATTGCACTTTGACTATCACTATATAATCTACAACTCTCTTTCTCCTTTCCCAACTCTTCCATGAACTGAGTCATCCAAATCATCTCTTTGCTAGCCTCTATGACTGCAATGTATTCTGCCACTGTAGTAGACAAGGAAACAACCTTTTGCAACTTTGAAATCTAGCTAACTGCCATTTCACCAACAGTAAACACATATCCTATGGTGCTTCTCCTGCCATCCAAGTCACCTGCCATATCCGAATCTACATACTCATGTAGAGAATTGTTTGAACCTCCATAGCATAAATGCCTACTGCTGGTCCCTCTAAGATATCTGAGAATCCACTGAACTGCTTTCTAGTGTTCCTTCCTTGGATTGGCCATAAACTTACTGACAACTCCCACTGCTTGGGTTATATCAGTCTAGTACATACCATTGCATACATTAGGCTTCCAACTGCTGAAGCATATAGAACTTTACTCATGTACTCTACCTCATCATGTGATTTAGGACACTGTTCTTTGCTCAACTTGAAGTGTCCAACCATAGGTGTACTTATCAATTTTGCATCATGCATATTGAACCTTTCCAACACCTTGTTCACATAATCCTCTTGAGACAAAATCAAACTATGATTCTTCCTGTCTCTCTTAATACTCATGCCAAGGATTTTCTTTGCTACTCCCAAATCCTTCATGGCAAAGTGTGAGCTAATTTTACCTTAAGCTCAGTAATATCCTGTATGTGTGAACTTGCAACAAGCATATCATCTACATACAGCAACAGGATAATATATCTACCATTATCTAATCTCTTAAAATATACACAATTGTCAGATTGACATCTACTAAAGCCATGCTCAGTCATAAACCTGTCAAACCTCAAATACCATTGTCTTGGAGCTTGCTTAAGACCATATAAGCTTTTCTTCAACTTGCACACAAATTTCTCCTTACCTGTGACCTCAAAACCTTCTGGCTATTCCATATATATTTCTTCATCCAAATCTCCATGAAGAAATGTTGTCTTAACATCAAGCTACTCAAGATGCAAATCCTCAATGGCAACTAAAGACAAAATAGTCTGAATATAAGTCATTTTTACTACAGGAGAAAAAATTTCACCAAAGTCAATACCTAGTTTTTGTGCAAATCCTTTTACTACCAACCTGGCCTTATGTCTCATTTGTCCATTCTCACCTTCCTTTAGCTTGTAAACCCATCTATTTTTTAGTGCTTTCTTTCTCGTTGGCAACTCAACCAAATCCCATGTTTGGTTCTCTTTCAAAGAATCAATTTCCTCATTCATGCCAAGCTCCCATTGTTTCCTGGTTCCTACCTGCGTTACCTCATCAACGCTTTCTAGTTCTCCACCATCAGTGAGCAATAAGTAGAATAATGAAGGAGAATAATGAATTGGAAATTTAATTATCCTTTTTGACCTCTTAATGGGAATTTGTGACTCATACATAGCTTGCTATCTACCCAAATTCTCTGTCAGTAACTAATCTCGGTCATCTCCAGGTCTGTACCTGACCGACGTTGATTCCACCCAACCGACATCAGTTTCTATCTAGCCGACATAAGTTCCTTTCTGGCTGACGTCATTCCTTCATGACCGATGTTAGTGTATGTGTTTTCTAATGTGTGATTAGTTTTATCTGCAAGCTCATTTTAGATCATCACCTCGTCCAAAACTCCATTGCCCTGCTCAGTATTATTCAGCTTCTTGAGTTGATCACTATACATCACCTTCTCTTTGAAAACAACATCATGACTTTTAATAATTTTGTTAGTTCCTAGATTCCACAACTAGAATTTGAAATCTCCAGAGCCATAACCAATAAAAGTGCACCGCATAGATTTAGCATCTAACTTCTTTCAATTTTCTTTATCAATGTGCACAAAAGCTTCAGAACCAAAAACTCTGAGAAATGAAAGATCTACCTTTTTACCTATCCAAGCCTCTTTTGGAATTCCACCATCCAGAGTAGTAGAGGGTCCTCTGTTAATCAGGTAAACTATAGTATCTACATCTTCTACCCAAAACTATAAGGGCAAACTACCACGTAACCTCATACTCCGTGCACACTCCAATATTGTTCTGTTTATCCTTTCAGCAACTCCATTTTGCTGAGGTGTCCTTGGAACCATCCTTTGCCTATGTATTCCATTCATAGAATAGTAAATGTTGAACTTATTGTTTTAGTACTCACCACCATTGTCAGATCTAAGGCACTTCAACCTCAAACCTGTTTCATTCTCAACTAAAGCTTTCCACTTCTTAAATGTGTCAAAAACATCAGATTTCTTCCTTATGCAATAAAACCATACCTTTCTTGTAGCATCATCAATAAAAGAAACATAATACTATGATCCTCTAATAGAAGCTACTTGAGCTGGTCCCCACACGTGTGTGTGAACCAGCTCCAACTTGTGCTTCTTCTTTGTTGACCCAGTCTTGAAAAAACTCACTCTCTTCTATTTCCCAAAAATATAGTGCTCACAGAAATCTAGATCTATGCTTTCCAAATCTAAAAACTTACCTTTTGACTTAAGAACAGTCATTCCCTTCTCACTCATGTGGCCAAGCCTATAGTGCCACAACATTGCATCTACATCTGAGGTAGATAATACAGAAGGAGAATTATCAGTAATACAATTACATAAATAGAGAGTACCTACTCTCTTACCTCTGGTTAATACAAGTGCACCCTTGAAAACCTTCCAAGATTCAGCTGTGAGAGTTACTGTACAACCCTCATCCCCCAACTTTCTTGTAGATATTAGATTCCTCTTCAGGATGGGAACATGCATGACATCCTTCAACACCCATGTGTTGCCATTCTGCAATTTCAGCTGCACTTTTTCTTTGCCAACAATTTTACAAGGCTCATCATCCCCTAAATAAACTATTCCAAAATCTCCATGGACATAATCATTGAAATATTCTCTATTTGGGGTTGCATGGAAAGAGGCACCAGAATCTAAAACCCAAGATTCTATTTTAGTATCCAAAGAAAATATAAGAGCATCTTGTGCAACAATACCTACAACATTTGCTTCCTTATTAATTTCATGCTGATTTTCTTCTTTAGCTTTCAACCAACAATCTTTCTTTGCATGCCCTTTCTTTCCACAATTTCAGCAGATTATATTTCTACCATTTGTGGATTTGGATCTACCTCTCATCTTTGACTTAGACCTTGATCTCCCTTGCTTGCCCTTCTCTTTTTGCCTTCCCCTGCTTTCAAAACTTAAAGCATTACCTGCCATTTCCTCTGTGCTTTTCCTATGAATTTTTTCATTCAAGATTACACTAACAACATCATCAACTTTCAAGATATTTGAAGTAGATGCAGTATTACTAACTACCATTACCAAGCTATGCCAACTTTTAGGTAATGAGCATAAGATTAATAGAGCCTTAATTTCATCATCAAAAACTATTTTGACTGAACTTAACTGATTTACTATTGCATGGAAATCATTTAGATGAGTAGATACAGATCCACCTTCCTGCATTTGCAAATTAAATAACTACTTCATAAGATATACCTTATTTGAAGCTGAGTGTTTTTCATATAAATTTTCTAATGTATCCATTAACTCTACCATTGTCTTTGCCTATGATAAATTAGAAATCACAGAAGATGCCAGACTCAATCTTATAGATCCTAGAGCCTTTCTATCAAGAACATTCCATTCTTCATCTTGCATATCTGTGGGCTTGCTTAAAACCCCTCCTAATGGTAAGTATAGATCTTTTTGATACATATAATCTTCTATCTACATCCTCTATAATTGATAATTCTTGCCATTAAATTTCTCCATTCTTAGTTTACTTTCTTTTGCCATTGCTTTACTCCCACTCAAATAGAAACCCCTGTGAGTGACTTGTAATCAACACACACTAAACATATCTAAAACCACCTGCTAGTGAACCTATGCTCTGATACCACTTGTTGGGGATCAAACAACACAATTTATTACCTTTATATAAGCAACTAAACATGGAATTAAATTAGAATAATAATTAAGTAAAAAATAAAATCAGCAAAGAATAAGAGATACAAGAAACCACCCAAAAAATTGTATTAAACTCTTCTAGAAGGAAATACAATTGAAAAAATCACACTTTCTTCTCACACTTCTCAGATGTACAGATCTCTTTCCCTCAAGAGGTTTCTCTCTCAGTTACATCTAATTCAATACTTTAATTGTCTTCTACACAAGCTGTGAAGATCTAACCCTATTATATAATATTAGGATTCATGAGCATGCATTCTCCATCGTTAGATATACCTCTTAATCAAAGGTTTAAATCAGTCCTGTCAAAAATAAAAATATGGACTCAATACCAATAGTTAAACTTATCATGCAAACAATCTGTTCTGCCATGAAAATAGACTTCTGAATGCACAGGTGACTGACATCGGTCCCTGTCTAACTACACATGACCAACATCAGTCAATCCATGACTGACGTCTAGCCTCTGGTCCACTCCTGACAGTCATCGGTGACAGTGTAACTCCATCAACTTCTACATTCACTCATCTGTAGAAGATTTTAGCTCCACAACTCAATAATCTCCCACTTGGAGATAAATAGCTGCACCTGTACCTGTAAAACAACATCTTCTAGCTTCTCTATCTTTAAACTCAATCTTGAAGACCAACAAAAGTTGAATGAAGATTCAACTTCTCCCTTGTTACTGTCTTTGTTAATATATCAGCAGGATTCTTATCTGTATGGATCTTTTCCAGCTTTAACTCACCATCCTCTACTACCTGTCTAATGAAGTGGTACCTAAGCTCTATATGTTTCATTCTTGAATGAAAGGCTAAATTCTTTACCAAATGAATTGCACTTTGACTATCACTGTATAATCTAAAACTCTCTTGCTCCTTTCCCAACTCTTCCATGAATTGAGTCATCCAAATCATCTCTTTGCTAGCCTCTATGACTGCAATGTATTCTATCTCTATAGTAGACAAGGCAACAACCTTTTGCAACTTTGAAATCCAGCTAACTACCATTTCACGAATAGTGAACACATATCCTGTGGTGCTTCTCCTACTATCCAAGTCACCTGCCATATCCAAATCTACATACTCATGTAGAGAAGTGTTTGACCCTCCATAGCATAAATGCCTACTGCTGGTCCCTCTCAGATATCTGAGAATCCACTGAACTGCTTTCTAGTGTTCCTTCTTTGGATTGGCCATAAATTTACTAACAACTCTCACTGCTTGGGCTATATCAGGTCTAGTACATACCATTGCATACATTAGGCTTCCAACTAATGAAGCATATGGAACTTTACTCATGTACTCTACCTCATCATGTGATTTAGGACATTGTTCTTTGCTCAACTTGAAGTGTCTAGCCATAGGTGTACTTATCAGTTTTGCATCATGCATATTGAACCTTTCCAACACCTTATTCACATAATCCTCTCGAGACAAAATCAAATTGTGATTCTTCCTGTCTCTCTTAATAGTCATGTCAAAGATTTTCTTTACTGCTCCCAAATCTTTTATGGCAAATGTGTGAGCTAATTTTACCTTAAGCTCAGTAATATCCTACATGTGTGAACTTGCAACAAGCATATCATCTACATATAGCAACATGATAATATATCTACCATTATCTAACCTCTTAAAATATGCACAATGGTCAGATTGACATCTACTAAAGCCATGCTCAGTCATAAACCTGTCAAATCTCAAATACCATTGTCTTGGAGCTTGCTTAAGACCATATAAGCTTTTCTTCAACTTGCACACAAATTTCTCCTTACTTGTGACCTCAAAACCTTCCGGCTATTCCATATATATTTCTTCATCCAAATCTCCATGAAGAAATGTTGTCTTAACATCAAGCTGCTCAAGATGCAAATCCTCAATGGCAACTAAAGACAAAATAGTCTGAATATAAGTCATTTTTACTACTGGAGAAAAAATTTCACCAAATTCAATACCTAGTTTCTGTGTAAATCCCTTTACTACTAACCTAGCCTTATGTCTCATTTGTCCATTCTCACCTTCCTTTAGCCTGTAAACCCATCTATTTTCTAGTTCTTTCTTTCCCGCTGGCAACTCAACCAAATCCCACATTTGGTTCTCTTTCAAAGAATCAATTTCCTCATTCATGCCAAGCTCCCACTATATCCTGGTTCCTATCTACATTGCCTCGTCAAAGCTTTCTAGTTCTCCACAATCAGTGAGAAATAAGTAGAATAATGAAAGGGAATAATGAATTGGAGGTTTACTTACCCTTTTTGACCTCTTGATGGGCGTTTGAAACTCATACATAGCTTGTTGTCTACCCAAATTCTCTATCAGTGACCAATCTCGGTCATCTCCAGGTCTGTACCTGACTGACGTCGATTCCACCCGATTGACATTGGTTTCTATCTGGATGATGTCAGTTCCTTTTTGGCTGATGTCGATTCTTTCATGACCAATGTCAGTGTCTGTGTTTTCTTGTGTGTGATTATTTTTATTTGTGAGCTCATTTTGGATCATCACCTTGTCCAAAACTCCATTTCCCTGCTCAGTATTATTTAGCTTCTTGAGCTGATCACTGTACATCACCTTCTCATTGAAAACAACATCATGGCTTTTAATAATTTTGTTAGTTCCTAGATTCCACAACTGGAATCTGAAATCTCTAGAGCTATAACCAATAAAAGTGCACCGCATAGATTTAACATCTAGCTTCTTTCTATTTTCTTTATCAATGTGCACAAAAGCTTCAGAACCAAAAACTCTAAGAAATGAAAGATCTAACATTTTACCTGTCCAAGCCTCTTCTATAATTCCACCATCTAGAGTAGTAGAGGGTCCTCTGTTAATCAGGTAAATTATAGTATCTACAGCTTCTACCCAAAACTATAAGGGCAAACTAGCATGTAACCTCATACTTCGTGCATGCTCCAATATTGTTCTATTCATCCTTTCAGTAACTCCATTTTGCTGATGTGTCCTTGGAACCATCCTTTGCCTATGTATTCCATTCATAGAATAGTAACTATTGAACTTATTACTGTAGTACTCACCACCATTGTCAGATCTAAGGTACTTCAATCTCAAACCTATTTTATTCTCAACTAAAGCTTTTCACTTCTTAAATGTGTCAAAAACATCAGATTAATTCCTTATGCAATAAACCCATAACTTTCTTGTAGCATCATCAATAAAAGAAACATAATATTGTGATCCTTTAATAAAAGCTATCTGAGTTAGTCCCCACACATCTGTGTGAACAAGCTCCAACTTGTGCTTCTTCTTTGTTGACACAGTCTTGAGAAAACTCACTCTCTTTTGTTTCCCAAAAATACAGTGCTCACAGAAATCTAGATCTATGCTTTTCAAATCTAAAAGCTTACCTTTTGACTTAAGAACAGTCATTCCCTTCTCACTCATGTGGCCAAGCCTACAATGCCACAACTTTACATCTACATCTGAAGTAGATAATATAGAAGGAGAATTATCAGTAATACAATTACATAAATAGAGAGTACCTACTCTCTTACCTCTAGCTAATACAAGTGCACCCTTGGAAACCTTCCAAGATTTAGCTGTGAGAGTTATTGTACAACTCTCATCCCCCAACTTTCTTGCAGAAATCAGATTCCTCTTCAGGATGGGAACATGCATGACATCCTTCAACACCCATGTGTTGCCATTCTACAATTTCAGCTACACTTTTTCTTTGCCAACAATTTTACAAGGCTCATCATCCCCTAAATAAACTATTACAAAATCTCCATGGACATAATCATTGAAATATTCTCTATTTGGGGTTGCATGGAAAGAGGCCCCAGAATCTAAAACCCAAGATTCTATTTTAGTATCTAAAGAAAATATAAGAGCATCTTGTGCAACAATACCTACAACATTTGCTTCCCTATTACCTTCATGCTGATTTTCTTCTTTAGCTTTCAACCAACAATCTTTCTTTGCATTCCCTTTCTTTCCACAATTCTAGCAGATTATATTTCTGCCATTTTTGGATTTAGATCTACCTCTCATCTTTGACTTAGACCTTGATCTCCCTTTCTTACCCTTCTCTTTTTGACTTCCCTTGCTTTCAAAACTTAAAGCATTACCTGAAGTTTCCTCTATGCTTTTCCTACGAATTTCTTCATTCAAGATTACACTAACAACATCATCAAGTTTCAAGATATTTGAAGTAGATGCAATATTACTAACTACCATTACCAAGCTATGCCAACTTTTAGGTAATGAGCATAAGATTAATAGAGCCTTAATTTCATCATAAAAATCTATTTTGACTGAATTTAACTGATTTACTATTGCATGGAAATCATTTAGATGAGTAGATAAAGATCCACCTTCCTGCATTTGCAAATTAAATAACTGCTTCATAAGATATATCTTATTTGAAGCTGAGGATTTTTCATATAAATTTGCTAAAGTATCAATTAACTCTATCGTTGTCTTTGCCTGTGATAAATTAGAAATCACAGAAGATGCCATACTCAATCTTATAGATCCTAGAGCCTTTCTTTCAAGAACATTCCATTCATCATCTTGCATATATGTGGGCTTGCTTGAAACCCCTCCTAACAGTAAGTACAGATCTTTTTGATATAGATAAATCTTCTATTTGCATTCTCCATAATTGATAATTTTTGCCATTAAACTTCTCCATTCTTAGTTTAATTTCTTTTGTCTTTGCTTTACTCCCACTCAAATAGAAACCCCTGTGAGTGACCTATAATCAACACACACTAAACAGATCTGAAACCACCTGTTAGTAAACCTATGCTCTAATACCACTTGTTGGAGATCAAACAACACAACTTATTACCTTTATATAAGCAACTAAACATAGAATTAAACCAGAGTAATAAGTAACTAGAAACCAAAATCAGCAAAGAATAAGAGATACAAGAAACCACTCGAAAACTTGTATTAAACTCTTCTAGAAGGAAATACAATTGAAGAAATCACACTTTCTTCTCACACCTCTCAGATGTACAGATCTCTTTCCCTCAAGAGGTTTCTCTCTCAATTACAACCAATTCAATACTTGAATTGTCTTCTACACAGGCTATGAAGATCTAACCCTATTATATAATATTAGGATTCATGAGCATGCATTATGCACTGTTAGATATACCTCTTAATCAAAGGTTCAAATTATTTCTA
>JARHVA010006234.1:135000-150000 GCA_037957365.1 Torreya grandis | reverse complement strand
GCATCAAACTCCCTAGGTAATAAGAATGTAAAATAATAATTCCAAGAATCATTGGAAAGGTATATCCATCCTTTTGATTAGATTCATATACCACAAAGTTCCATAAAACTTGTGTTGTTGCTTTAGTAGGCTTACTTCATGCATTTTCCTTTTTTAGACTCTTATGGGGTTATAAGCAATCATCATCCACCTAGATTCAACAAATATTCTCTTACTTTTAATTATCTTGATTATTTTCCTCTTTCTTGTTATTCTCATTTTTCCTCTTATGGGTCTATGCGCACCTCTATCTGTACACCTACACCAAATTTTTCTCAGCACTTCTTCATATTGTGTGCATCACACATCTCCCTTCCTACACAGTCCTTATTCCCTCTTTATTTTGCATATTTCCTATTTTTTCAAGATTTTGTTCCCACATTTTACTATACATGTCCACCTAGTTCCTAGATATGTTATACTCATGCATCTGCTATACAAGGATTCTATGTTAAATTTCCTCTTATCTCTTACTTCCATCACTCTCATGGTTAAATGCCCAAATATTTCTCACATGGGTCTACTCCAACCTATTTATCTTTTGGGTTTGTGTCAATTAGTTTCCATTGACATCCTCCAATTATTTTATTTGACATCCTTTTGTCGACTTTCCCATCCAACCTTCCTTTGCACATACTCTCTTAATCTTGTACTCATCTTCTTTATCTTTGAAAAGTAGATATAATTACACATGTTAAACTAGTGTGTCCTAAATAAGACACTCCCTTTTAATTATTTAATAAACTATCTCCATCTCCTCTAATCCTCTCACAAAACAATATAATGTGGTACTCTCAATTCCATCCTCCATCTAAACCTTTATTCTTTTAGATGACTTGAGTGGCATGCATGTCTCTATTGGATCTATCAATTCTCATATCTTTTCCCTTCTTATTTTTACCATTAATAGTTAGAATTATTCCTTCCTCATCATCTCCATGCTTATCTTAATTTTTTATCCCCTGTATAATATTCTTTAATACATATATAAATAATATTGTGCTCTCACCTTCATTTCATATTTTGGACTTCTTATCATTTATATAGGTAGATCTTACTATTCACCATGTTTTAGGCATGTCCCCAACCCTCATCACCTGGGAAATTTCATCTTCATCTCTCACATCCCATATGCATATTTGGTTCTTGCATCTAAGATATATGTTTCTCCTCCTTATTTCTCTTAGTCCCTTGTGTGATTATTCAATTTTAATTATTCCCTCTCCTCTCTTATTGTTACCTTACTAAAATAACATTCTACTTCATGGGAATATAGGGATCCTACCTTACTTTAATCTTCATATTATCTTATATCATATCTTTTGAGGATATTTTCCTAAGAGTAATTCTCATATTCCACCATTTCCTCCTTAACATTCATATCTTATAATTGACATGATTCCTATAATTTTCTACTACTAGTGCTATGCTATTGTTAAACACTTCCATTCTTTGATAGTACTTGTTTTAAATCTTCCTCCTTGGTTAAGTCTTCATCATTTTCACCTCTACTAGGTTCCTCTCATTTAATGATCTTCTAGGTTCTATTTTCTAAAAACCTAACTCTTATTCTTCATCCCAAACATCGGGGAGCATATCCTCTTCAGGGGTTCACATATGAACCTTTTATTCCTAACTTATCCTAATAATAGTTCTCTACCATTCTAGTGGCATTTCCTCCTTATCAATAGATCTAATGTAGATATTATTTTCTATGCTTACACACCTTAGTACATCTATTCTCCTCCACTACTCAAGTTTTTTCTTGGAGTACCATATGTCTAATTATTTTTGGGAAAATATGGTCCATAATATGCACCTTATGGTTTCCCTTTCATCTACTCATCTATTGGATATCTATATAACACTCTAATTCACTATCACATAACGTAATTTACATGAAATCTACCTTTTCAGAGTATTAAATTCCTCTTCATGAAAAAAAAAATATAGGCCAAACACAAAGCTCATCATATCTTTATGGTTTTCTCTCCCTGATGACATTGGTGTATCATATTAGCTCTAAACTCTCATACACTTAGAAACCTCTACAAGTTCCTACTATTTGTAGGGTACTCCCTTTTTATTCTTAGGATTATTCCTCCTAAATTTATTTCCCACAAGAACTATCCTCTTTTGTAATACATACACTCTAATGTATATATCATTTATCACCACCATGGGTTGTGAATTTACATAAACATATTCCTTTTCAATCTATTTTTTCAATATGCTTCACTCCTTTCTCTGTATCCATTATGAAAATTTGAGAACAACCTTTCACAAATTTTTCCCAATACTTCTCATTGGAATACGTATCACTTCTCACCTATGTAAGCTATCTCTATGAATGTATCTTCACTGAATAATTTTTTACTACTAGCTTCCCATGTAATTAATGCATCTACTCTTCCATTATTGATAGGTGTATTTATCATCTACCTATATACTATGGGTTATTTATTACCCACTAACTTTCATGCCTCTTAATAGTTTCTTCACTCATTAACTACTTTAAAAATATTCCTCTACATTACTCTCTACTAGTTATCAAAGGTTAATGCTTGTTAGTATGAACTCTTTAAAACTCTTCACTAGTTACCTCATATTTAGGTGATCGACCAGTTTGTACCTTCTCTAAACATGTTTCTTACTTCGCTAGTTTCCTCAAAGGTTTGACATTATTCTAGCTTTATCATTTCAAAACATTCACTTTATCTTGTTGGAGGAATTTATCCTCTTGCATTGATTCAAAAAAAGAGGTCAAACATCTGAAGACTATAAATTTTGATTCATAGATCCATTTGAGCCCATCATCATACCAAAATGACCATCTCAAAAATTTCAATGCTGCCATAACTAGCCCTTCCAGTTATGGGACATTTTAAATATTTTTTGGAGGCCAAACATGAGCATATAAGGGTCTAAAATTATAGTTTAATTTTATTTTCAATTTTTTTTTCTAATTTTATGATTTTGTAATTAGATTTGTGTGCACTCGCATTTAAAACTTATTAAACCAATAACTACCAAAAATAAAGGGTTGATTTTTATTTTTTTTGAGTTACAAATTTTGTATGTCAACTTCAATTCTAAGTTTAGGCTTATTTATGCATGGTTTTTAAATATTTAAATAATTCAACTTGAATCAATATTGGTTATTGTTCAAAATCTTGGCCTATTGTAGTTTAAATTATCTTGATAGTATTCTAGTTCATTATTGGGATCAGAGCAAGCTTGAGGACATGTAAGAGATGGTGAGAGGATTATGAGTAATCACTTAGATGAATCATAATACACAAGAGATAAAGAGGTAAATAGAAAAACTAACCCAGAATATCATGAATTTGAATAACAAGGAGAGTAGAAGATGATGTAGAAGATGACATAGATCATGAAGAATAAATTTTGCAAGAGGATAAATATGAACAACCACCATCAATGGAAGAGATAAGGGTTAAATATTTAGAATAAAGGAATAAAGGAATCGAGGCTGAACATTCTAGATTATGGTAGAAGTTTAAACCAAAGGAGTTGATATATTGGATGAACAACATGGAGAAATTTATTGAATGGATAACTATGAGAAAATATAAGAAGGTAAATTTTTCATACACGAAATTGAAGGGTCATGAAATGATTTAGTGGGATCACCAACAAAAATAAATATAGAGAAAAGGTAAAGATGAGGTCAATTTATGGAAAAATATGGAGAAGAAGATGAGGAATAAATTTATTCCAGTGTATTATGCACAAACCCTATACATAAGATTTCAAAATTTGAAACAAAAGGATCATAGCATATAAGAGTTTATATATGAGTTTTAAAATATTTCCATAAACATGAAACATGATGAAATAGATGAGCATATGTCTGCAATGTATGTAAATGGTTTGAAGTTTTATATTGAAGACTAATTAAGCATATATGTAATACTTTGCATAGAGGAAGCTTATTAGTTAGCTTTGAAGGAATAAGAAAAAAAATAGATAGAATTACAAAAGAACATCTATTGGGTCAAGAAGAGGATAAAATTCTCAAATAAGGGGATGACGTAAATGTAATACAATCATAAGTGGGTTTCATACCACTAGAAGGGAATCATCATGTGGTCCATAAATACAAGAATATAATAAAAAAGGGTTTCAAAACTAGAAAAAAATATGAGGATTTCAGAAATGACAAAGCTATGGTGGTGGTAGAGGATGGTTTCCAAATTAATACAAGTCTTATGTTCGTTAAAAATGTGGAGAAGAAGGTCATGGAGCATTTGAGTGTCTATACTAACAAGATAAAAAAAGAGGAAAGAGGATTGCCCAAGAGTGAATTTAGTTGAAGCTAAAATATAAGAGAAAAATACTGAAGTTGTAGCAACAAATATTAGAAAAAATCTCATCATGAGAAGAAAAGTGATTTCTCCAAGGAAAGAACATGTGTAGAGTAAAGAAGGTGGTGATGCATGGCTGTAAATAAATATATTTAAAACAAGGTGGACTTCAAGTGGTAAGATATGCCAATTAATTATAGATGGTTGTAGTTGTGAAAATATAATTTCAAAAGATATTATTGAAAAACTAGGTTTGTAGTGTGAAAAACATCCTAATCCTTATCGAATTTCATGGTTTAAAAATGAGAATGAAGTTATAGTAGATAAAATGTGTTTGATCATGTTTTTAATAGTAAAAAATTACAAGGATGAAATATGGTGTTATGTTATACCAATGGATGCATGCCATGTATTATTGGGAAGGTCATGGTAGTTTGATAGAAAAAAAGGTCATCATGTATCATACAACAAATATGGTTTCTAGAAAGGTGGTATGAAGGTAGTTTTGTTAAATCTTAAAGACGAAGGGCATGTTGAAATAATGATGACTTTAAAAGAATTTATCAAAGATATAAATATGAGAGGTTGCTACTATGCATTAGTAGTAAATAAAGAAGACAATAAAGTGGTACAAACACCAGTAGAAGTAGAAGTAGCAATGAAATAATATGCATATGTCATAAATGATGAGTTATTATATGGTGTACCATAAAATAGAGATATTTATCATCATATTGGTTTGATTCTAGGATCAACACTAGCCAGTCAAGCAACTTATAAGATGAGTCTAATAGAGCATGCATAATTGAATAAGAATGTTACTCAATTGGTGAGGAAGGGTTGAGTAAGGGTAATCATAAGTCCATGTGAAATACCAGAATTTATAAATATAAATAAATATGGAGGGTGGAGAATGTGTTTGGATAGTAGAGTAATCAAAAAAATTAAAATCAAGTACAATTCTCCTATACCTCATTTAGATGATATGATGAATGTTCTTGCAAGAGAAAAATATTTTACCAAGATTGATCTGAGGAGTGGTTACTATCATATTTGAATTCAAGACAGAGATAAATGGAAAACAATATCCAAAACTAGAGATTGCTTATATGAGTGGATAGTGATGCCATTTGGGTTATCTAATGCACCTAATGTATTTATGAGGGTCATGAAGATAGTGTTACGAGAATACAGTGGTAAGTTTGTGGTGGTTTATTTTGATGACTTTTTAATATTTTGTAAGACAAAATAAGAACACTTACAACATTTTATAATAGTATTAGATTTGTTAATAAAATAGAAGATCTATGTGAATTTGAAGAAGTACAGGTTTATAAAAACTAGTTTGATATTTTTGGGATTTGTAGTTTTAACAGATGATGTAAGAATAGATGAAGAAAAAGTAAAGAAAAAATTTAAGTGGATTTTCCAAAAGAGTATCACATAGGTAAGAAGTTTCCATGGTTTAGAAACTTTTAATAGAAATTTTGTTAATAATTTTAGTAGTCTTGATGCACCAATAACAAATTGTATGAAAGGAAAAGAATTGACATGGATAAGGTCAACAATAGAAAGCTTTGAATTATTGAAGAAGGAAATTTTAGAAAATTATATTTTAGTATTACCATATTTTATAAAAGTGTTTGAGGTTGATTTTGATGTTTTATTTATGGTAATCAGTGATGTTATGAGTTAAGAAGGCAAGCAAATAACATATTTTAGCGAGAAATTAAATGAGGTAAGAAGAAAGTATTCTATGTATGATGTTCAATTTTATATCATTGTACAGGCATTAAGACATTGGAGGCATTGCCCAGTGACTAAGGAATTTATCATATTTAATGATCATGAAGATTTAAATTATGTGAAAATTCAATAGAATTTAAATAGTAGACATGCAAAATAGGTGTCTCTATTTCAGGGTTATACTTTGGTGTTGAAGCAAAAATCAAGAAAACACAATTAGGTAGCTAATTCTTTAAGAAGGTGAGTGGGGTTGATAACTACTATGGTGAGTGAATTAGTTGGATTTGAATTTATTAAAAAAGTATATGATATTGATCCAAATTTTATCAAGATAGTTGAGCAATGCAAGAATCTATTAATAGTTGATACAAGCAATGTTTATGAATAATATATTATGCAAGATAGTTGTTTCTTCAAAGGGAAAAAATTGTGTATTCTAATTAAGTCTCTAAGAGATAATATAATGAGATAATTTCACAATGGTGGTTTTGATGGACCCTTTGGAAAGAAAAAGACAATGCTTTTAGTAAAAAATAGATATGACAAGATATGTTTCAATGTGCAATATATATCAAATGGCAAAAGCACATGTAAAAAATATAGGGTTGTACATGCCATTACCAGTTTTAAGAAGACTATGGAAATATTTGAGTATGGATTTTGTATTGGGATTACCAAACACATAGAAAGGTAATGACTCAATTTTTTTTCATAGATAGGTTTTATAAGATGGTTCATTTTATTACATGTGAGAAAACCAATGATGCCACTAGAATTTTAGAACTATGTTTAAAGGATATTATGAGATTGCATGGTGTTCCAAAAACCATTAAATAAGATAGGGAAATAAAATTTGTAAGTCAATTTTGGAGGAAATTTTAGACGAATATGGGGACTAAGCTACAATTCAGTAGGGTGTACCACCCCCAAGTATATGGACAAACAAAATTTATAAACATGAGATTGGGAAATTTACTGAGATGCATAGTTGGAGAGAAGCCCAAGCAATGAGAGTTGTCTTTACCAAAAGTTGAGTTTGAATATAATAGTCCATTAAATAGATCAGTAGGTAAGTCAATATTTTAGACTATTTATAGAATAAATGCTATGATTGTTTTAGATTTGTTACATTTACCGATAGTATAATGAGTTAGTGATGATGTAGAAGTATTTACTTAACATATACAATAGCTACAAGAAGAAATAAGAAGAAAATTATAATAAATTAATGAGAAGTATAAATTAGTAGGAAATGTTAGAAGAAGGTCAAACATATTTGAATAAGGAATTTAGTGATGGTTTACTTGAGGAAAGAGAAATTTATAAAATGCACATATAAAAATTTGAAGTACAATAAAATTGGAGCATGCAGAATTATGAAGAAAATCAATAATAATGCTTATGAACTGAGTTTGCCACAAAAAATTTATATCTCTCTAGTATTTAATTTTTTAGATTTATATTATTTTTGTGGAGAAAATGGCAAAGATTAAGAAAATGAAGTAGATCAGATGAAATAGGTGCCAAAGAAGAAAAAAGAAAAGATAGTACAAATTTTAGATAAGAAAATAGTACACATAAGGCAAGGAAGTTATGATAGATATTTGGTATAGTGGGAAGGATTACACTAGAAAGACAACACTTTGATTATATAGTGGGAGATGAATAAGATTGATACAAAGAAATTTCAGTAGTACAATTAGAGCAACTCACAAAAGCTGAGTTGTTTTCAAACAAAGGAAAATGATGAGGAAAAAGAGGCTAAACTTCTAGAGGCCATAAATTTTGATTCATATCTCTGTTTGAACCCATATTCATGACAAAATGACCATCTCAAAAAGTTAAATGCTTCCATAACCTTCCATTCCAATTATGGGACATTTTTGATATTTTTAGAAGCTAAATGTGACCATTTGAGGGTCTAAAATTGTAGTTTAAATTTATTTTTGGGTTTTTTCTAAATTTAGAAATTATCCATCTTTTAACCAAACTTAAACTTCACTTGAATTTTTTTTGATGGGTTAATTTTTATGTTTAGTTTATTTTTTGATATTTTGAGAGCTGTGCAAATAACAGGTGCTAAAAATAAGAGGTTGAGTTTTATTTATTTTTAGAGTTCTAAATTTTGCATGTAAACTCTATTTATAAGATGAGGCTTATTTATGCATGGTTTTTAATTATTTGAGTCATTCAATATGAATCAATACTTCTTATTGTTTAGAATCTTAGCCTATTGTATTTTTTTGTCTTGATAGTATTTATTTCATTATGTATTATCCAAAGATTCTCTACCTTAATCTAATGCCTCCTATTATAGTCGAGGTATAAGGTTTCCTAATGAATGGATTCCTCACCACACAACCAAAAACTTCAAACATTAGTTAACACAAACAAATTTTTATTAACTAAAAGAGTTATAAGATATTTTTAGCTTCCCAAATTCTATAATGGATCTCACTAGGATCTATCCAGTACTCAGAATTCTCTCTCTCTCTCTCTCTCTCTCTCTCTCTCTCTCTCTCTCTCTCATATTCATTACTATCCAAATGTTGTTATATTAAGGAGATACTACAAGATTCAATATAAAACAATGGATTCACACATATCTTTTTGATCTTATCTAAGTATTTAGCACTTTTTATTCCCTCTCTCTCTATGTGTGTAATTTTTGATAGTTTTCCCATTGTTGGGCAAGTTTTTGACCCCAACTTTTGAAGAGTTTCTTTAATGTACACTTGAACCCACTATAATGGTGGATCAAGGATTATATTTAGAGTGTTTTTGGTCCATCTACCCTCATTAATATTTTAGCCTAAATTTTCAAGTTATTTGCATTTATGAATAAAAATTAACACCTTTTGATTGATGTTTGAAGAATACAATTTTAGAGTTTAAGAGGTGTTATCATAATGACATGGTATTCGAGTAAGAATTATTGACCTTCTATAATATTCCATGTGTCTCATTCTATATTGTAGTAAAATATGTAGATTTTTTTCTCAATTGTGCACCTTTCCAACATTCTCTACTCTTGTGCACATAATTACATGCACCACCTAGGCTTATGTGGATTCCTTGATTTATGCCTTTGCCTATGTTTGAATCTGAACTCCTGAGGATTGTTTATATTTAATTATTTGTGTTCTAAAATAATCCTCCTCCATGTTTTAGGATTGTAGACACCTAAAACTAGCCACTAATGATGTCCAAATAGGCTTTAGACCAATTTCTATCAAAACATCACAATTTGGCCTAAAAACACTACAACACATTAAAAGATTTGAACTTGTCATATTGAGGTGCTGATTTTGGCCAGAGTGTCATTAAATGTGGTAATGCAACTTATGAGACAACTAGCTTTGATCAAATCTTTTTGAGTCAAAATGGCATTTTCGCACCTGGGTGCTTTAGATTGATCTTTTCTACCAAATTTTTACATGAGACATGTGCCTTTGTTATTTTGTGTTGAAAACATTCTAAATGGGATAATAGATCCAATGCATCTAACATGACATATTAATTCCAATCAAGTCAAATTTCAAGCTAATAATATGAAATTCTAATCAATTTGATTAATTTGTACACTAATTGCCAGAATTTACACCAAAGTTGACTGAACATGTTTAAATCTAATCAATTTGAATTAAGATCATAAGTTAATTTTCCATGGAGATTTTTGAATATTTATTTTTACAAATTGATATTTAATATTGGCATCATTAAATGCCATCATTTCTTAGAAAGGCATCCCTAAGCCATAAATGCATAAAATATCTCATCAAGCCCTCCTGTGCCTCATTAAGACCCTCCATACCTCTTTAAGGCCTATCTATACCAAATATTTATGAGGGAATTTATTAAACTTAGCCTCTAAAATTGAATGGATTCTTAGCCACACATCTCCATCTTGAGATGGATAGTTTAGTTTCATTCTAATCATTTTTCAATATCTCTAAATAGGAGGCCTTGCTTGTTAAATTTTAAGATTGGATAGTGTAAATTTATAATGTTTAAATCATTCTAAAACCATTGAAATTTAGTGTTATAATGTCAAATTTTTTATCCAAGCTAAGCCAAAGCCTAAGTTGTAAAGAGGATATGAGGGTAGCCACCTCCATAGAAGAAGATTTCTTGGAACCCAAGCCGAGCAAGCCAAAGGTGCCTTTTGGAAAAATCAATGATTTGGTAAGAAATTAGGGTTTTCGTGTTCATGTTTCACATATATTTACATTTATATTTGTGTTTACAAATGGTTTTTCATCACTAAGCTCCCCCTAGTGACTAGGCCTAGAGATGTATGCTAGTTAGTGTGTTTTTTCTCAATTTGATTTCATTTTGAAACTAACACAATACCATACATCCTCACTTGAGTCAAATTCTTAGTCTACATAATTGCACACCTTGATTCAATCTATGTGAATTCATTGGGTAATTACTTATGAATTTATACTTGAATCCATCCATATCCATATGTTTACATTGTCATCATCGTTTTAATCATTGGTGCATTACTTTCCCTTGAATATTATATTTTGGGAGTGGGTTATTATGAATTTTTTGACCTGGTCCTCATGGTGTTATATCATGATGCCTACCGTCATGTGCTAAAAAAAATTAGCTTCAAGAAGTCTATTTATGAATGAAGGAACCAAAATCCCAATGCAATCCAAATCATATCCCAAACAAAATAATTATATAACAAAAGAATTTCAACCTTTATTAGTTTGGATGACTATTTCCCCACTAGAAGGTTATCCCAATTCATCTTTATCCTCTGTATCAAGTTACCCACATCATATTTTCCATCATAAGCCAATCAATCATGTTTTCCATAATTGGGGTTCAATGATTAGAACCAACTATGGGAAAATCATTTTACACCATCCCACCTAAATTTTCAATGATTATAACTACCTTTAGGAAAATCATTGTCTTATCACCAACTTTACTTTCTTTTTCTCAAACAAGGCCATGTTGTTATCTTGTTTTTCTATCCTCACTAGGGAAGCTCCATCTTCTCAATGATTATAACTGCCTTTGGGCAAATCATTGTGTTATCATACCACATTGCTACTAATAGGGTACAATGCATATAACCTCCTTTAGGAAAACCATTGTATACCATCCCACTTGCATTCTCAGTGATTTTTATTACATTTTCAAACTCATTATGTTCTCACCCCATCATATTCATATGTTTGGTCTCCTCATTTCATTTCTTTCTTTTGAGGGACCATTTATCAAGATCTTTATGCCAACCATTCCCTTAAGGGGGCATCATACAATTCATCAATTATCATTGAAGTCATAGGCATATGGGACCTTTTCATTGTTTGAGAAGATGATCCTTGCTTATAACTTACAACACCTTTCAAAACAAGGGCAAACTATAGACACCTAAAAATATTCACCATGGACCTCCAATAAGACTTTTGACCAATTTCTATCAAAGCATCACAATTTGGCCTAAAAACACTAAAACACATTAAAAAATTTTAACTTGTCATATTCAAGTTCCAATTTTGGCCATAGTATCATTAAGTAAAGTAATGAAATTTATGAGATAGCTAACTTTGATCAGATCATTTCAAGTCAAAATGACATTTTCACAGTTGGGTACTATGGATTGGTCTTTTCTACCATATTTCTTAGACAAGACATGTGCCTTTGTTATTTTGTGTTGAAAACATCTTAAATGGGATAATGGATCCAATGCATATAAAATCACATCCTAATTCCAGTACATCCATGTTTTGTGCCAATAATATGACATTCTAATTAATCTGATTAATTTGTGCACCAATTGCCAAGATTTGCACCAAAGTTGACTAAACATGTTTAAATCTAATAAATTTTGATTAAGAGCCTAAGTTAATTTTCCATGGAATTTTTTGAATAGTTCTTTTTAGAAATTAATATTGAATATCTGCATCATTAAATGACATCATTTCTTAGAAATACATCCATAGGCCATAAATGCATAAAATATCTCATCAATCCCTCCCATGCCTCATTAAGACCTTCCATATCTGTTTAATGCCTCTACATCCCAAATATTTATGAGGGCATTTATTGAATTTAGCCTCCAAAATTCAATGGATGTTTAGCCACACATATCCATCTTTAGATGGATGGTTTAGGTTCATTATGATCAATTTGTAAAATCTATAAATAATAGGCCTTGTCTATTTATTTTAAAGATTGGATAGTGTAAATTTATAATTCTTAAATCATTCCAAACCCATTTAAATTTAATGTTATAATGACAAATTTTTGAGCAAATACAAGCCAAAGCCTAATGTGCTAAGAGGAGATGAAGGTAGTCACACTCCATTGAAGAAAATCTCTTGAAGCACAAGCCGAGCAAGCCAAAAAAGGAGACTTTTGGAGCAATCAAGGATTTGGTATGAAATTGAGATTTTGTTTTAATGTTACTAATTTCTTTCCATTTTTAGTTGTGTTTTCAAATGTTTTTTCCTTACTAAGCTCCCTCTAGTGACTAGGCCTAGAGATATATTCTAGTTAGTGTGTTTGTTCTCAATTTGATTTCATTTTGGAACTAACACAATAGTAACAATCCTCTCTTGAGTTAAATTCAAAGTCTACAAGGATCACATTACATTGTTCTTAATTGTTTTGTGCCTATGCACTCTATCAAACTATTTAAGGTCCTATTTTCATCACTATGTAGATATCTAATCTATCACCTTGCTTATGATCCTTTATATAGTTTATTTCTATCTTACATGCCTCATATGTAAGCCTATGAATTTTCACTCTTGTGTAAGTTACAACTATTATTGTTTATACTCTTTAATTCCTTCTCTCATCCTTTAAGAAAAGTTTCACTTGACTTGCACCATGAATTGATCAAAAATATAACCCCTTTAGTTTTTAAACTTTCATACTATCCTACTGAAGGTATTATTATTTTGTATATTGTTCCTTTTTTGGATGCTCAAGGTTATTCTAACTATTTTTAGTCTTCCACACAAACACCTTCCAATTTTTACTCTTGTGCACTTCTCCATGGGTTTCCATATTTGTTTCATCAGAGATCCCTCCTATGACATCCTTTGGTTCCTATATCTTATTCATCTACATAATTTTAAACATATATTATGTAGGATTGTAGGTTCACCTTGTATTTTAATACATCATTATTATAGATAATTCATTTTAATATGAGAATTCAAATGCTAAGAGAGAACACACTTCAAATATGCATCAATAATTATATTCTAAAGTCATATATGTTTTGTGGATGTTTTCATATAGGTTAGTATTCATTTGTTAATTATAGGATGCACTTATTTTTATGGCCTATTACAATTTTTTAGGGTTTGATGGATTTAGTTATGACTTGTAACAAACATTACTATATTTTATTTAGCCTAATTTGCATAATTTTTACATTGAATTTGTGAACACTAGCTCTTTAAGAATGCTTATTAGTAAGGTTAGCATTATGTTCATCCCAAAAGTTAGATATCCTTAAATTATGTTATGTTTGGATTCCTATTATTCTCTTAAATGTATACTATGAGATATTTTCTATGGCTCTAGTCCTCAAAATTAAACACCTAATTCCTAGTATGGATAGACTAAAGTAAATAATATTAATATAATTTACGTACATCAATGAAAAAAAATATTTTTGTTAGGCCAAGGGATGAAGTGGGTTCATACATCCCATAAACAATTATGCATATTTCTAAATAATGTCTCTAAGCAATCTTGTGATTTTATGAAATGGACTTTTTTAATTATTATGCTAAAAACTCTTGGATTTGGGCATTGATATGTGTAGTCATCATAAACCTTATTTAACTATAAATTTGAAATAATATTAAAATTTAGGAATATTAATATCCATTAGGAAAATTTTACATCTCTCACACTCTCTTTATTATTTGTTCCTTATTGACATGGTTTATTATTATGGGATTATGATTCTATAGGAATTGTGAATGAAATATATTTTCCTAATTCCTCTCAAGCCTAAATCATTAATGTCTACTTTTATGATGACTCCTTCCTTGATATATTTGAGGAAGAGAGAGTGGTCAGGGAAAATGTGGAATGCCTCCAAATTTATCCCTCGATTCAAGCTCTAGAATTTGTGTAGGGGGATTACTCCATGTAGTTATTTGATACTAAGCTTGGTTTTTTTGATAAACATTACTTGAATTATATATCATATGGAGAGATGTTCAATTTTTCAATAATCATCTTTTCCTTTCGATCAAGGTGAGTTATGTAGTTTTATCATTTAGTGATTTTATAAAAATATATATTATTATCATAATAAAACTCTCCATCTCATACGAGATTTATAGATATGATGTAAATTATTAGCATTTACTCAAGTTTATTTATCCCCCTATTAGGCCCATTCCAAGATTAATTATACCTAGATGAATAACCTTATTTAAAAACTTAAGTGGGCCAACTCATAACTGGAGAAAGGATTCCACAAAGTGGCATGTAAACTTTGTTACAAACCCAAGGAAATTTAAGACTTTAGATTATTTGATAATAAAAATAAGGGATTGAACTCTCTAGAAAATTTGTCCCTCAAGCCATTGCAATGAAGATTCAAAAATATATCTTATGTTTACACATAGGACCTAAAAGTGACATAGTTCTATTGTAAAGTGGATTGTGCTTAAGTGTGACCCATGTGATATAACTTAAGGGTGAATTCATGTATTATGGACAATAAGGAAATATTTTGGACTCGATAATTATATATATATATATATATATATATATATATATATATATATATATATACATATATATATATATATATATATATATATACATATATATATATATATATATATATATATATACATATATATATATATATATATATATATAT
>JARHVA010006234.1:97500-127500 GCA_037957365.1 Torreya grandis | reverse complement strand
CTTTTTTTTTTTTCATTTAGACTAGACTATTTCATAATGTATATTCTACATTGGTTGAACCCAAAAGTTATCATTTTATTAGGTGACTTCTATATTATGATTTTTTTGTCTATGATACATTGATGGATATATGTATCCCATCTCTTATATGACATTATTATTGTCAAACATAAATGGTCAAATATATTTTATGCTTTTGTGTAAGAGATCAACATGGTTAGAAATCAACATATTATTTTTCAAAAAAATAATATCTAAGTATTTTTAATGAAATGATATTTTACTTGGGGACTCTACCTTGTTATCTACAAATATAAATAATTTTTTCATATTTTACACATTGAAATTATCTTTTACCTCTTTAAAGATAAAATTTATGCAATTTTAAATCATAACTATTTATGATTTTGTTTTTGAAATTCCTATTGTTCTTATTTTCTAATATATCGAATATAATGTTATAGATTGAATTGAAATTAGGAAAGGTAAAATTATAGGTGAAGGAAATCCAGAACCTCATTGGTCATTGGTATAGTTCCCCTTATACTTTTAACATAATTCCTTGTGATTCCCCTATATAAATATTTTATGGGTAGAGACCAAGCATGCTGGGAATATGGAAGAGAGTGTTTCATGTCTCACAATCATTATGTTTTTTCCACTCTTCCTATATTTCAAAATATTTAAATTTTATGTGGCCATGGAGTTTTGTCTTTCTTTAAGATAGTGGATATGGTCCTAGTGTCTAACAAAATTCAAAGGGAATGAAGAGTAAAATTATAGACAAGAAGTTTGAGACCCCATATTTGATACTCCAAACCCCCTAGTTGGTGTTTTGGGGATCAAATCTTGTATTCTGCTATGTCCTCATGATTCCTTAGTGAGGTTAGTAACATTGGTATAATAGAGCATATTTATTTATATTGTTTTTTAAGGTGCACTTGAAGGTGGCACTTAATATGTTTTAATTTATTTTAACAATTTTATGTTGTGGAGACTTGATACTATTGTCTCATGTATTTTACTCCTTATTTAAATATTTTCATATTAATTTCTCAAGGTATGTGATAATACCACCCACCTTTGCAATGAGACATGTATCTAAATTATTATATTTAAAATTATAATTTCATGTTTTCATTCCATTAATAATGTTTTGATATTAGACAATGAGTAACTTATTTGAGGATTACATGGTCAACCTTGTAATACAATCAATGAAATATGCCGTGATGTTATACCAATGGATGCATGCCATGTATCATTGGGAATGTCATATTAGTTTGATAGAAAATCAAGTCATGATGTATCAAAGAACACATATAGTTTATATAAAGGTGGTATGGAGGTAGTTTTGTTATGTCTTAAAGAAGAAGGACATGCTAAAAGCATGTTGACTTTAAAATAAGTTTTAAAAGATATGAAGATGACAGATTTCTACTATGCAATATTAACAAATAAAGAAGACACAAAATTAGTGCAAACACTAGAAAAAGTAGAAGTAGTGTTGAAATAATATGCATATGTCATAATTGATGAGATACTATATGGTTTAATACCAAAGACATGTATTAAACATAATATTGATTTAATTTAAAGATAAAATATACCCAATAGATTAACTTATCAGATGATTTCAATAGAACATGCATAATTGAATAAACATGTTACTGAATTGGTGAGGAAGGGTTTAGTAAGGGAGAGCATGAGTCCGTGTGAAACACCAAAAATTGATAACTCTAAATAAAGATGGAGGGTGGATGATGTGTGTGGATAGTAAAGAAATCAATAAAATTACAATCAAGTACAAGTTTCATATACCTCCATTGGATGATATGATGAATGTTCCTATAGGAGAAAACTATTTTACCAAGACTGATCTAAGGAGTGGTTATTATCACATTTGAATTGATGAAGGAGATGAATGGAAAAAAAACATTTAAGACTAGAGATGGTTTACATGATTGGATGGTGATGTCATTCAAGTTATCTAATGTACCTCAAACATTTATTAGGGTGATGAACATAGTGCTATAATAATACAGTGCTAAGTTTGTGTGGTTTATTTAGATTATAGTTTAATATTATGTAAGAATAAATAATAAGACTTACATCATTTGATAATCGTTTTAGATTTTTTTAATAAAAGATAAGATCCATGTAAATTTGAAGAAGTATAGGTTTATACAAAATAGTTTGGTATTTTTTTAATTTTTAGTTTTAACAGATGGTGTAAGAATGGATGAAGAAAAAGTAAAGGCAATTGTTGAGTGTCCTATCCTAAAGAGCATCACATACGTAATAAGTTTCCATGGTTTATAAAATTTTAAAAGAAATTTTATTAATAATATTAGTAGTCTTAATGTACCAATAAAAAATTGTATGAGAGAAAAAAAAATTTCATGGACAATGGCAAAACCATAAATCTTTGAATTATTGAAGAAGAAAATTATAGAAAAGCCTATTTTAGCCTTACCAAATTTTATAAATGTGTTTGAGGTTGATTGAGATGCTTTGTTTGTGGGAATTAGTGATGTGTTGAGTCAAAAAGGGAAACCAATAGCATATTTCAGTGAGAAATTATATTAGTTAAGAATAAATTATTCTATGTATGATGTTGAATTTTAAGCCATTGTACACACATTAAGACATTAGAGGCATTACATGGTGCCTACGAAGTTTATCATATTTAATAATCATGAGGATTTGAAGTATGTGAATATTAAAAAAAAATTAAAAATTAGGCATGTAAAGTTGGTGTATTTATTGTAGGTTTATACTTTTATGTTGAATCAAAAATCAGGAAAATAGAATTAGGTAGCTGATGCTTTAAGCAGGTTAGTGGTGTTGATAAATAATATGGTGAGTTAAGTAGTTGGATTTGAATTTATTAAAAAATTATATGATACTGATCCATATTTTGAAAATATAGTTGAGAAAGGCACGAAGCCATTAACATGTGATACAAGTAGTTTTCATGAAGAGTATATTATGCAGGATGGATATCTCTTCAAAGGGAAACAATTCTGTATTCCAATTGGGTCTCCAAGAGATAATATAATAAGAAAATGATAATAAATTTAGTGGATGAGAATTAATTTTGGTCAAATATAAAGATATATGTGACAAGATATGTTTCAAGGTGTAGGATACGTCATGTGGAAAAACCACGTACAAAAAATACAGGGTTGTACATTCCATTACCATTTCTAAGAAGACAATGGAAACTTTTGATTATGGATTTTGTGTTGGGATTACTAGACACATAGAGAGGTAATAATTTTATTTTATTTATTGTAGATAGGTTTTATAACATGATTAATTTTATTTCATGTAAGAAAACTAGTGATGCCACTAGAATTGTAGAATTATTTTTTAATGATATTAGGAGATTGCATGGTTCTCCAAAAACTATTACATTAGATAGGGACACAAAGTTTATAATTCATTTTTATAGAAAATATTAGAAGAATATGGGGAATAAGATGAAATTCAGTAGTGGATACCAACCCCAAATAGATGGACAAATAAAAGTTATAAACATGAACTTCAGAAATTTGTTTAGATGCGTAGTTGGAGAGAAACCCAAACAATAAGGCTTGTATTTATCGTAAGATGAGTTTGCATATAATAGTTTAGTGAATGGATCAAAAGTTAAATCATAATTTCAAACTATTTATAGAATAAATCCTATGAGTGTTTTATATTTGGTACCACTACCAATTGTAGAACAAGTTAGAGATGATACAAAAGCATGTACATAACACATACAATAGTTATAAGAAGTAAGAAGAAAAATATTGGAAATCAATGAGAAGTAAAAATTAGTATAAAATGTCATAATAAATTCAAAAATATTTTAATAAGGACTTTTAGGGATTGTTTACTTGAATAAAGAGAGATTTACGAAAGACACATATAATAAGTTAAAGTACAAGAAAATTGGAACATGCAAAATTCTGAAGAAAATCAATGATAATGCTTATGAAGTGACATTACCATATAATTTTGATATCTATCTAGTATTTAATGTTTTAGATTTATATTATTTCCATTACTAAAATGGATAAGGTGAAAAAAATGAAGAAGTATATTTGAAGAAACAGGTGCCAAAGAAGAATAAAGAAAAGATAGTACACATTTTAGATAAGAAAATAATAAACATAAGGAAAGGAAGTTATGAAAGGTATTTGGTACAATGGGAAGTATTATAGTTGAAATAAAATACTTGGATTATAAAATGGGATTTGAATAAGATTGATAATGATAAACTATAGAAATACAATCAGAGAAACCCGTAAGGGTATAGTTGTTTTCGAAGAGAGGAGAATGATGAAGAAAAAGAGGCCAAATTTATAGAGGCCTAAACTTTTGATCCATAGCTCCATTTGATCTCATATTCATGCCAAAATGATCATATAAAAATAGTCAATGTTTCTATAACCTGCCATTCTAAATATGGGACGTTTTAAATATTTTTAGATGCTAAATGTGACCATCTGAAGGTCTAAAATTGCAATATAATTTTATTTTCATGTTTTTTTCTAAATTTATAAATTATCTATTTTTGTAACCAGACTTGAGCTTAAGTTGAAATTTGTTTGATAGGTTATTTTTGAGTTTAGTTTATTTTTTAATATTTATAGAATTGTTCATGCTTACATGCAAAAATTATTGAAAATAACAACTGCTAAAAATAACAAGTCCAATTTTATTTATTTTTAGAGGTATAAAATTTTCATGTAATCTCTAATTATAAGATGAGGATTATTTATGCATGGTTTTTCATTATTTTAATCATTCAATATGAATCAATACTTATTTTTATTCATAATCTTGACTTATTGTATTTTTATTTCTCTTGATATTATTTTAGTTCATTATGTTGTCCCCTAAGATTCTTTACCTTACTCTGATACCAATTGGTGTAGTAGAGGTATAAGATATCCCAATGAAGGGATTCCTCACCACATAGCCAAAAACTTCAAACATAGATTAACACAAATAATTTTTTATAACTAAAAGAGTTAGAGGATATTTTTAGCTTCCCAAATTCTATAATAGATCTCTTTAGGATCTATCTAATCCTTAGAATTTGATATCACTCTCTTTTTACACTCATCACTAGCAGAATGTTTTTCTTTAATTGAGATACTAAAATATTTGATATAAAATAAAGCATTCACACATATCTTCTTGATCTTTTCTAAGGATTTAGCTCTTTTTATTCCCCCTCTTTCTATGCTTATAAGTTTGGAGAGTTTTCACACTATGGGGTAAGTTTTCAACCCTAATTTTGGAATAGTTTATTTAATGTACACTTGACCCCACTATAATATTGGATCAAGGCCTCTATTTATAGTCTTTTTGGTCCATCTTCCCTCATTAATTATTTAACTTAATTTCCCTACCTATTTGCATTTACATATAAAAATTACCACCTTTTGATTGATGTTTGTAGAATCAAATTTTAGAGTTTAAGATGCACTATAGGAATGACATGATATTCGAGTAAGAATTATTAACCTTCTAGCAGCTTTCACATGTCTCATTCTATATTGCAGTCAAATTTGTAGCTTTTTTCTCTATTATGCACATAATTACATGTACCATCTAGGATTATGTGGATTCTTTGATTTATGCCTTTGCCTATCTTTGAATCAAAAATATGAGGTTTGTCTATGTTTAATTATTTATGTGTGTCAAGATCACCCTATTCTTCATTGTTTTGTTGGTATGCACTCTATCAACTATTTAAGGTCTTATTTGAATCACTATGTATATACCCAATTTATCACCTTGCTTATGTTCCTTAGTCTAGTTTTTTTTATCTTACATGTTTCATATGTAAGCCTTTAAATGTACACTCTTGTACAAGATACAACTATTATTATTTATTTTCTTTAGCACCTTTTCTTATCATTTAATTAAATTTCTACTTCATTTTCACCATGAATTGATACAAAATATAACCCCCTTAGTTTTTAAACTTTTGTATTATCCTACTGAAGGTGTTCTTATTGTGTATGTTATTCTTTGTTTGGATACTAAGGGATATTTTGACTAGTTTTTGTCTTCCACACATGCACCTTCCAATGTGTACTCTTGTACACTTCTCTATGGGTTTCCATGTGTGTTTCATTAGTTATCCCTTTTTTATATCTTTTGGTTCCTATATCTTATTCATCTGCATACTTCAAAACATAGATTGTGTAGGATTTCAAGTTTACCTGGCATGCTACTACATCATGATTCTAGGTAAGTCATTTTAATCTCAATATTCAAATGCTTGAGAGAATACACACTTTAAACATGCATCAATATAATACATTATAAACTCATATATGCTTAGTGGATGGTTTTATATAGGTCAGTATCCATTGGGTAGTTATAGGATGCACTTATTTTTATGTCTTATTATAAAGTGTTAAGGTTTGATGGATTTAGGTTTGACTTATAACAAAAATTACTATATTTTATTTGGCCTAATTTTCATAATTGTTACATTGAATTTGTAAACACTGGCTCATTAGGAATGGTTATTAGTAAATTTATCATTATGTTCATCCTATAAGTTATAAATCCTTAAAATCTTAAATCTACTATGAGTGAATGCATAGCTAATTATAGATTTTCTTGAATTTACTGATTCTACCCAATCAAAGTCAGAATATCTAGAAAGGTTACAATATACAAACTTATATAATATGCCAAAGTCAATAGTAACTTTGACATATCTTAATAACCATTTTGAAACTAACTAATTTACTTCCTATGTTTTAGACATAAAGTGATATAGAAAACTCACTTCAAAACAAATATCTATTCTAGTGGTAATGAGGTGAATGAGACTACCTAGTAGCTGTAAATACACTATTTCATTGACCGGAGGTGAAGTAGTCTCAATTGAAATTTTAGCTCCAACTTCCATAGGTGTGTAAATTGGATTACAATCCATAATTCTAAACCTTTCTATCAATTATTTAGCATACTTATTCTATGACATGAATACAACATAGTCACTATGCCAAAACTCAACACCTAAATAATATTTCAGTAGTCCTAAGTTTGTCATGTTAAAAGTACAACAAATATTAGCCTTCATTTATTGAATGAGACTAGAACTACTCCTAGTGTTGGCTATATCACCAACACATATAATGAGAATCAAGATATCATCACCAAACACCTTTATATAGAGAGTTGGTTTAGAATTACACCTTTTGAAACTAGACTCCCTAAGATATGAATCTAATTTCATATACCAGGCTCGAAGAGCCTTCTTAAGCCCATAAAAGGACTTGATCAACTTGAAAATAAGATGTTCCTTACCAAAAACTTGATAACCTTATGGATGAACCATGTAGGCTTCCTCCTCCAAATCTCAATTTAAGAAGGCACTCTTGACATCCATTTGGTGCACTTGCCATCCAAACTAAGAAGCAATAACAACAATCAAATGAAAAGTTACAATATTTGTAGTAGCAACAAAAGTCTCTTCATAATCAACCTCTTCCTCTTGTGCATAACGTTTTGCAACAAGTATGGATTTATATTTATCTAAGTAACCATCTTCTTTGCATTTTACCTTGTAAATCCATTTACAACCAATGAATTTATTTCCTAGTAGTAGCTCCATGACCTCCCAAGTCTTATTTTTCATCAAGGAATAATATTCCAATTTAAAGGTTGATTCCCATTCATGCTTCTCTTTGGCCTTTGAAAAAGAATTAGGCTCAAATACCTATGAAACAAAAAAAATTAGAGTAAAATTGTCATGCTCACCTCTATTACCAAACTTCTTTCCTAATCTCAATCTTATTCCTTTCACACCTTGTAGCATGTCTCCCTCCTTTAGTGCTTCTAATGTGGCAAAATACTACTTTCACTTCTTTGGTTGTTCTATTTGAACCTCATAATGAACTGTAACAATTCCCTCCTTGGAATGTGATTCCATTGATGAACTAGAATCCTAATCAACTTTCACATCACAACCTATAATAGAATTATTAGAAGAAAATGATGACTCAATCTCTGAAACTATACTAGTTTTTGTGAAGTATGGCATCTATTCATTTACTATGACATCTCTATTTACCACAACCTTGTTTATAGAAACATCAAGAAATATGTAGGCCTTTGATTTCTCATTATACCCAACAAACATGTATAATTTGTTTTTCGTATCCAAGTTACTTCTCTTTTGACTATGAATAACTACAAAAGTTACACAACCAAAAATTCTAAAAGCACTTGCATCTAGAGTTCGACCTAACCAAGCCTCCTCTAGAGTCATATTATTCAATGTTTTTGTAGGACTTATATTGAGGATGCACACCACCATATTTAGTGCTTCTACCAAATATCTATATGGGACATTTATTATTTGGACCATATAGAAAGCCATGTCTATCACCATCATATTTTGCCTTTCCACAACTCTATTTTATTGTAGAGTGTAAGGGGTAGTGTATTATATATGTATTTCATTAGTGGCACAAAAATACTTACTATATTTTGAGATGAATTCACCCCCATTATCCATTCTAAAATATTTCCCTGACCGTCCCACTTATTTTTCAACCATAGCTTTCCAAGTAAGGAAGTTAGAAAAACAATCAAATTTCTTCACTAGAAAGTATACTGATGCAGAAAAGATGATCTCTTTTCTCTCACTCTTTACCTTATTCTTGATTCAAATTCACTATTAATGGAACATGGGGTAACATGAAATTAATGACTCTTAAAATCATTAAATTGATTTATGACTCTAAGTAAATTACAATTACTTTTTTTAATTCTATTGGATTCCTCAATTCCTTTATACCTTGTCAAAGTTTCACTTGAATTTGAACTCTAATTTTCATACAACCTACATAGGCATGTTTTATCTCTTGTTACACATAGTCCTCTATATCAAAACTATACCATACTTTACCACTTAAAAATATCCAAAATCTCTTATCTTCCATGGATGCCTATCTGCTCACAAAATGTTGGGAGAATTCATCAATTAAATCTGATTTAAAAGGAATTTTTAATAGTGAAACCCTAGTTCATGGGCTTGTTAATTTTATGAGGACCTAAGTCCTTTATTTTTACTTTCACACACCCCCAAGTCTATTTCTACACTTTTTAGCAATTATCGGGACACTTATACATCATTTCCAATCCCTATATTCTCTATCTCATGACTTTCTTAATTAATTTGGTGTTGTTCTTGGTTTTTCTATGTAAAAAGATAAGTTATGTAGTCACCTAAGAGCTTTTATTCTAGGTTATCAAGTTCTATATGGAATATCAAAGACTTATAATAATTTATAAGGGATCATTTAATCTTTCTAAATGAACTCCAAGCATTAATTTTCATCCTTCATATCTCTTATTTAGTCTTAAGCAACGTTCTTGGCCATTATGTATTCTTACAATCACTTTTATAGATTTTACAGATCCCTAGATTGAGGTATTTGTTATCCTAGTCCAGTTATCAAACTTGTTCAAAATAGGTTAGTGTTATGACATTTCTCTACATCTTTTCACCAACTCTAAAACCTTTGGTCAACATTTTAGAAAAAAATTTGTATACACAAACCATATAATTAAAGGAAGCTGAGCCTATAAGTATCCTATAAGAAATATTGGGTCTCATGCAAGGGTTAAGCTCTAGTTGAGAATGACATAGGATTGAACCAATGAAATCAACCTCAAGATATCAAAAAATCATCTCAAAACACTTATGTTATAGTTTGTGTAATCTTTTATATACTAACTGATGGTAGATACAAACTTTACAAGTCTGTGTTACCAACTTGAGGGTTTTAGATTTCAAACAAGTTTGAGACCAATGATGAATGTCTTTTAATTTACTTAAAACCTCTTTCCATACATTTGTACACTAAGAACAATATTCAAAGGATCCTCTATTGATTGTTTTATATATTTTATTGCTCACTACCTATGCAAACACCTTCCTACAAGTTCGTATGTTTTCAAAACCAAATAACACCATAGGTATCAAAAATATTGTTTCAAATACATTTGAATAACACAAAAATAACTCACTATATTCAAATGACACATTGTAAACATACATTTTTAATTCTTACCCCTTGATAAAAAAACATACATTCATTCATCATTTACATATATAGAAAAATAGGGTTATAGTCTTGTTCTCAAAACTTGGAAAATCCTCTCTTTTTTCATGTTTTATCGAGATTATATCTAACTTATTCAAATATAATCCCATAAATTTATTGAAAAAAAAATTCTTATGTTTTATGACAAAACTAATTTTTCTAACTAATTCTAATAGTTAACATAGTAAGAAAACTCCTTGTACCAAATGCCAAGGTAGATTTTTCATACATAGTAAATCATGGCCCATGATAAGGACCTTTAGTGACATTATTAATGATTCCTAACTATTTTCCATGTTTTAAGACATATGACGAACTACTTTACCAAAATAAAATTTTCAAAAAAACACAAAACTAGTTATCCACATGGGATGTTCATGTATCATATACCCACATTTTCCTAGATAAATCATCAACCAACAACAAAAAATAACAAGCTTCAAAAAGGGTAGGTGTCTGCATTAGACCATGAAAATCTATATGTACTAGATCTAGTAATCCCTTAGCTCTCAAAGCTTCACCAACATTAAATGAATCTCTAACTTTCTTTCCCAACTGACATCCAGTACATACATGATGAATATCCCAAATAGAAGGAATCCTTTTAACCATCTAAATCTTGATCAATGTATTCAAATAAAAGAAATTCAAATACCTTACCTTTCATGCCAAAGTGATCTTGTGATATCAACTACTGCATGTTCACTTTCCTTTACCCTATGTGAATCTTCAAGCTTATACAAGCCTTTCTCACTAATCCCATTAGCAATAATATTATTATCTCTAGTAGTGGATAAACATTTTTGTATTTGAAATTTACAACAAAATCTAATTTTGAAGTGATCTCATTAATTTAAAGTAGTTTTTCTCATATAAAGCACATATATAAAATTCTAAAATGTATACTGAACTATACCATTAAAACTAATTTGAACATTACCATATCCCTTCATAAAATGAGTTATACTATGTCCTAAAGATACAAATTCATCACTACTATTATTTTTAAGATAATCCACATAGCAATACTTATGACATTTATAATGGCAAGATTCCCCTGAATTAAAGTGCTAAGTTTTATCCATCATAGAATTACAACTAGAATATATGAAAGGAAAATTAGGAGATGTTTCCTGACATTCACCTTCAGCTACATTCACATGATGAGATTTATTTTTGGGGTTAGCCATTTCCTATTGTATTTTTATATAATCTTTCTTAAGATGACCAAGTTGCTTATGGTAAAAATATTTCCACTTAGATCTCTTATTAGAACCACTTACTTGTGAGGTTTCTATTGGATAAATGTTAGTTTTACCAAACTACTTACCATTTCCCTTAATGAAGAATGCACTCTCTATAGAGGTAAATGCAGACAAAACTTCTTGCTCCTACCTTCTCTCCTTATACAATAGCAATATGGACAGATTACAAATTTCCAAAGTTTGTGCCTCAGTAATCATGTGCAAAGACTCCATAAATGAATCAAATGAAGGTGAAAGATTATACATAACTAGAGCAATCAAATATTGCCCATCAAGAGGCTTTTGTACATCTTTGAATTGATTACTAATGTCTTTGATATGTAATAAATACTTAGAAATAGAGTCACCTTCCTAAATCTTAGTGGAAAACAATAAATTCTTCAAATGAAATATTCTACCAGATTTAAAAGTGTGATATTTAGAAGTAATATTAGTCCATAAAGTTGATGCACTATTTGCATTACTAACCTCTAATATTAAATTATCTACTACTAAAGCTTTAATGATATAAGAGCCTCGTGATGACATTTATCATAGTCATTTGTACCAAGGAAAGGCCTTTGATCTTTATCGACCACTATTTGATCAAGATTTTGATATTCACATATCATTAAAACCTTGTGACTCCATAGATTGAAATTTTTACTTGTCTATTTTTTATGAATCTGGCAACAAGAGGTGTTGCAAGCTAGCCATTTTGACCTAGTTTTTCCAAATAATAAAATATCATAAAAAATTTAATGATTTTACATAAAATTCCTCCTATCCACTGATTCAAATAAAAAATTAGTCAATACCTCTCATTTACAATAAAAACTTAACACCGTTTGGGAGATTTTAAACCTTTTCTTTTTAAAAACACCAAAAATAGACAAAATTAATTAAATCAAGAGATATACAACTCCAATTTCAAAAATTCATTCTCAATCAACATTTATATATAAAACCCATAGGATGGTGAAATTTTCAACTAATTTTGATTTAAATTTATCTCCCATCACAATTAAATGTGTTCTTTTAGGTAAAGCTTTTGGTAAAAATCAATTTCTAAAGTTTGAAAAAAATAAATTGATTTTTACAATTTCATTTAAAATAAATGCAACTAATTTATGATTGGGGGAATAAAACTTAGCATACAAGGATGTATAAGAATTTTATCTAATCAAAAAAGACCTATATAAATGGCCAACCTGCATATCTTCAGACACTAGTTCTAGAGCCAATTCTCAGTAGAATTCGATTCCATTAAATCCTATTGGCTTCTCCCATCCAAGAGAAAATTATAAATTTGAGAAATAATTGAAAAACTATCAAATGGATTTTTAGATTCATTCCAAGTGTCATATGGCACTGTACGACATACGACCTATGTGGCATAGTAGAGGAAAAAATAATTGAGGCCTAAGATCCTCTCCTACAACCTCCTTTCTCTTTGTCACTATAGTCACAGACCTTATCCACCTTTTCTCTACTTGTCTATATTTTTTCAGGTCATAGGGAAAAAAAAAATAGTTTTTCTCCCTCTCATAACACTCCACTAGCTGTTTCACGCTCCTCCCTAATGGGTCCATCCTCTCTTTCTCCACAGGCTTCCTCCTAAGATTCCTAAACCCTAAGATTTGATGCCATGTTAGAACCAACAAAGAGAATAAAATGATATTAACCAAAATATGAAATAATACATAGAAAGCCTATTAGATGGGCTCAAAATGAACACCCAAAAAATAAGGAGGTGGGTGGAACCACAAACATCAGGGAGTGTAAAATAGATAGGCCCATGCAACCTACTAACCTAAGTGGTTAAAACCACTATAACCACAAGCATAGGTAATATACCTTAGCAAATAGCCTAACGTAATACAATAATATGAAAATATGAAAATCAAACACCTAATTCCTAGCATGGGTAGACTAAAGTAAACAATATTAATCTAAGTTAGGTACATCAATGAAAAAAGTACTTATGTTAGGCTAAGGGATGGAGTGGGTTTACATATCCCATAAATAATTATGCATATTTCTAAATATTAACTATAATAAATCTTGTGATTGTATGAAATGGACTTTTCTTATTAGTAAGCTACAAACTCTTGGATTTGGGCACTGATTTGTGTAGACATACGAAACCTTATTTAAATATGTATTTTCCTATTTAACTATAAATGTGAAACAATCTTAAAAATTAGGAATATTAATATCCATTAGGAAAATTTTCCATCTCTCACCCTCTCTTTATTTTTCATTGCTAAGGGACTTGGTTTATTATTATGGGATTAGGATTCTAAAGGAATTGTGAATGCAATATATTTTACTAATTCCTCTAAAGCCTAGATAATTAATGTCTAATTTTTTGATGAATCCTTCCTCAATATCTTGGAGGAAGAGGGAGTGGTCAATAGAAATGTGTAATGCTTCCAAATTTATTCCTTGATTTAATCTCTATCATTAGTGGGTGATTAAAACATGTAGTTATGTGATCCTAAACTTGGTTGTTATGATAAAAATTACTTGAATTAAATATCAGATGGAGAGATGTTCAATTTTTTAAGAATCGCCTTTGCTTTCCCATCAAGGTGATTTGTGTAATTATGTCATTTAGTGGTTTTACAAATATTTATTATTAGCATAATAAAACTCTCCATCTTGCAAGAAATTTATAGATATTCTAAAAATTATTAGCATCCACTCATGTTTATTTCTCCTTATATTGGGCCCATTCCAAGATTAATTATACCTAAACGAAGAAGCTTATTCAAAATCTTAAATGGGCCAACTCATAACTAGAGAATGGATCTCACAAAGTGGCTTGGAAACTTTGTTACAAACCCAAATAAATTCAATGCATGGGGTTATTTAACAATAAAAATAAGGGATTGCACTCTCTATAATATTGGTCCCTCAGGCCATTTCAATGAAGATTCAAAAATATTTCATATTAACTATATTTATTTAGTATGTAATTATAATAGAGATTCATAGAAAGGGATTAGATTTCATACATTTCATTTTCCCCTTGTGCGTATAAAAATAAAAATGTTTTTTGTTTCATAAATAGTATGGAAAGAATTTGAATAAATTAAGTCTCAGGTAGAGTGAGAACGGGCTAAATTATGAGTTTGATTGTCTATCAACATTAATTCCTTATGTGGTCTAGCTGGTGAGTAAGAATTTAAGTAACTAATGAAAATATGTTATAGAATAGATTGTGAATCATGCACGAAGGGATTCTTTGATGTGGAAAATATGTGTAAATTTGACTTCATGATCATGGAAAAAATAAAAATACTTCTTGAAACCATTTTTGTGTTTAAATGAAAATCATGCTTAATCTTTATAACTTGGTGATAGTGTTTGTAAAATTAAAATTAAATATTTCTAAAGATTCAAAGACCAAGATATAATTATAATTTTACTAAAAACAACATATATCATAATATGTTAGTTCTATAACATTTAATAACAATAAATATTTTATGACTCCCCTAGATAAGGCTATCTAGGGTGAGACCAAGGATGCAGAGAATGTGGTATATGGTGGAAAATATAGTGAAATCATTTTTTGTTTTCCACTCGTTCTTCCTATCATAGGTTTTCATCTTTAGGGTAGGTTGAAGGTTCATCATTCTTTTAGGCTCGTGGCTATGATCCTATGGTATAGGATTAGAAAATGGAGTTAACTCTCTATTATTTATCTATCTCCCCTCATAATACATAGGATATGGATGAGATTGAATAAAATGATTCTAAAAATTATGGATGAGATCCCATACTTGATATTATGTAACATCGTCACAATAGATTGTAGACAAACTTGATATTTTATTTCCTCTTCCTCCTTCAATGGGGATGGTAGTGATAGTGGAATTTATTTATGATGATTCATATTTATTTAAAAATTTTGGTGTATGGTGCACTTGGTTCTAAAAATTAGTATGCTATAATTTTACATAAAATTTTAGTAAGTTGGTTCTTGATAACATTGCCTAAATATTTTTTGACATTTATTTGGATTAAAATGAACACAAATTTGATTGGTATGGAATCTAGGATAGACATAATTGGAAGCCCATGTCTCCCTCAACATGATAGTGAACTGATAAAATTTCAAACCTTAAGTTATGAGACAAACTCTAATAAAACCAACAAACAATGAGAAAAAATGAAAAAGACAAAATAATAAGAGTAACTACCCACGAAAGACATAAAGAAGATAAATCAAAATTCAAAAATAATGGCCAAGGCTACTAGGAGCCAAAAGACAATAGGAATAGACAACTCAAAAAACTTAACCACTTATCAAAAAGCTAATAGTCAAATTATACAAAAATAAGTTGATTCTAGCCAAGTCACCTAAGAGCAATAAGGCTAAGTGCATGAAGTTGGGAGACAATTCTATGGAAATTTTAGGTAATGTGATCTTGTTATTTAAATATGCCATAATGTGACCATGTTATCAAATAACATAATCATGATATTTTAAACAATAATGCAATCACATTATTAATACGATAGCATTATTTTTATTTTCAATAATGTGATCACATTAATAACATGATTGCGTTACCTATGTCATCAAAAAAATAAAATTTTAAATTTGAATGCAAATTTGTCATTTTGCATTTGAGTTTCCTTTATTATCCTTGCTTATATGATCATATGTTGTGTGAGAGAGACAAAATCATGACATGAATTCACTAAATTCATCCCAAGAAGCCACTAATCAATGATGCCACCATGTAAAAGAGGTACGTGCAAAAAATATACACTTGTTAACCCTAATTTTTATTGTTTTTCATTTTTAAACCCAAATATTAAGTAATTTTAGTTGTAATTTGTTTGTTTTGAACAACCCATCCTGTTATCCCTCTTGTTCTTCCACATAACCCTCCTAACCCTACATAGAAACCTCTTTTCCCTCTTCCTACCCCCCACCTAACCCTCCATAAAACCCTATTGTTCATCTTCTTATCCTTCTACCTAACCCTCTTATAATTACATAAAATCCCCTATGTAGTCAATAGAGTCTAGTTGACAACATTGTGGGAAATAAAATTGAAATTTAAGAATTAATTGGGAGAATTAGGGATCCGACATCCACCAACACCTAGTACACCCATTTCTAAAATTACCTAGAGACATTATTAGGTAAAATTGACACTATAATGAGTTAAATTGATAGATGGGATTCATATCAAAATAGTTGTAAGACTTATTACGTTGATAAATTATTAGCACTTGATGTAAAGAATAAATAAATATAAAAATAATCTATTTGTTTCTTATTTATTGACCCAACCACCAATACACCATTTCTGGTTACCGCTAAATATTTTCTAATCAGTCATTGCCAACATAATTTAATCATAACAAATTTTTGGGATCAATGGTATATAGTGTTTTATTATCCATCATGTAATAATAGGAGGTCCCATTGTATTTTTTGAGTAAACTCTAATTTGATTTTATCTTCAATGAGATTCTGAGATATTTTTATTATAGTGAGTTTCAGGGCTAAGGGAAAGGTTCTATGTAGGATCAATTAGGTGCATGCCATGTGCCTAATTAGCTTACACATATTCATATCCAAAATCCACTTGAGCCCAAGATCCCCTCTATAGTTAATAAGGTGATGGCGATCTAAACTTTTCATGTTCTTAGTTCACTCACTCATACACTCATTCAACATATGAGCAGGCTCTCACAGACTAATGCTAAAGATACACTGCCTAGTGTGCATACCTGATCCCACCCTTACAATTATTATAGAGCTATGTGTACTGGAACTTTTGATGATGATGGCATTGGTGGTTCAAAGGGATTGGATAATATTATTATGAGTGATGATTTTTTGTCATGCATATTTGGTATGCAAAAATCAATGACTACAGAGATACAACTATATTTTACATAATGTGATCACATTATTTGTTATACTAGGTTTTGCTTTAACATACATATTCAGAAGTGTATATTAAGAATAAGGTAACCACATTATTCTTATTAATTGATTGGGGTTAAACATTGACATTGATAACCTAGTGTTGTCTATATTAAGAATAATGTGATCACATTATTAAATAATGTGATCATGTTATACTTAATATATATTAGGGATTAAGGCAATAGTGTATAGTTTTTATGGTTTAGGGTTTAGGGATTATAATTTATGTTTTAGGGTTTAAGGATTAGGGATTAGGGCATGTAGTGTTTAGGTTTAAGTGTCTATATAATGTATAATCACTCTATGCCATATATGTACCTAATTTTTAATTCAAAGGATATTAATTTTGATTAAATCAATTAGTAAATAGGGAAAGCTTTTGGTTTTTAATTTAGGGTATAGTGTTTAGGGATTAGGTTTAGGGTACATAGGGTCAATCCCAAAGATACTTATTAGTATAAATGATGTTAATTTTGGCTAAATTTATTGGTTCAAAGTTTAAGGTGTTTATATTTATCAATTAGAGTTTATGGATTATAAAATTTAAGGATTAGGGCTTTGGGTATAAGTTTTTAGGTATATAAGGTATAATCATGATGGAAATGAGGGAAAATTTAGTTTATGAACCACAAAATCACATTTTATAGTCATGAAATTAGGTTGAAGGGGATCGAAATATCCCCAATTTACTTTAGACACATAGTTAGATTGGTACTCCACATGCTATGTTTTGGCCATAGGTTTAAAAAATGCATTTTATGACATCTCAAGATAAAATTAGTTATATTTTAAGGCATGTGTGTTTGAGACATGTAGTGCACATTAGATAATACATATTATAATTTATGTTTTAGGGATTAGGGATTAGTGCATAGGGTTTAGGTTTAAGGACCTGTTATAATGTTTAATCGGTCTATGCCATGTGAACCTAATTATTACTATAAATAATGTTAATTGAGAATAAATCAAATGTTAAATAGGCAAATATTATGGTTTAAAATTGAGGGTATAATTTTTAGGGTTTGTGGTTTAGGGCTTAGGTTTTAATGTATATATGGTTTAGGGTACACAAGGTCAATTACAAAGATAATTGGGGATAATTTGAATCACTTGGATGCATTTGTGACTATACAATATGTTTTTGGGTTGTCATTATACCCCATGTTATCATGTAGATTGAATGAATTAGTCAAATTGGGAAATCAGTCATGTGGTTTAGGCAAAATTGAGCCCTATGAACTTAATTCTCAATCTAAATGATGTTCATTTGGGATAAAATGATTGGTTCAAGGTTTAAATAGTTTATATTTATAGTTTAGAGTTTATTGATTATGAAATTTAAGGATTAGGGATTAGGGTATAAGTTTTGGGGTATATAAGGTACAATCATGAAGTCAATTGACATAAATTTGACCTCTTTAAACCTATATCTATGAGTAAAGAGTGTGATTTTGAGATTAATTAGGCCCCACATCATCATATATTGAGCTAATTAAGTCAATTTTAGTTTAATGAGGGATGCAATTTTGACCAAGTTCATCCCTATGAACCTAATTCTTACTATATATGAAGGATGTTAATTAGGGATAAATTTATTAGTTTAAGGTTTAATGTCTATAATTTAAAGGGTTTGTGGTATAGGTATTATGGATTAGGGTTTAAGGTAAATGGTACAGGGTTTAGGGTTAAATTTAAATGGTACATGGTTTAGGGTTACATTTAAATGGTATAGGGTTTAGGATTTAAGATATCAAATATAAGGTCTAATCACTAAGGTGGTTGAAGAACATTTGAGCTACTTGTTCCCCTATTTATGAAAATTACCTTCATGTTTGTATTTTGGTTCTATGTGATAACATGGTAGTGAAAATGTAGTAGAAGAAAATGTAGCAAGAGAAAACATAATTGGAGAAAATATAACATAGACATAATGTTATCAGAGAAAATGTAGCAAGCAAAAAACATAGTGAAATTGAAAATGTAGCACAAATATGGTAAGAATCATAATACACCAAATTTGAAAAAAATAAATAGATAAAAATATAATCATAATGCCTTCTTTGAATAGTCGAAGGGATTTACTTCTTATATTTTTAACAAGTCATATTACTCTATAATAGTTTTATTTTTTAAAATTTTATTAATATACTATAATATTTCTATTAATTTGTAATATGTTTTTTTCATAGATTGTTTTTCTGCATTCAACTTAAAAATCACATACGTTTGCACATTGAAACATACATTTTTTTAAATTACTTTTTTTTGTAGATATGTTAGTATAATTAGGTTAGTATATGATCTAAAGCATTAATTAAATAGTTTAGATATAGCCACATCTGAGTTCATTTCTCTCCTTATTAATATAAATATGAGTTCTCCTTACATACTAGATTCATTACCTTTGATTGCCATGGACGCTATGGTGATTAATACTCACTTATCATTACTAAATATTAATGATTCTTATAACTCACCATTCCTCTATAGAATAAAATAATTTTTTAATCCATTAAAGAATAGGTTGTAATGGGCACCACTTAGGGCTAGAGCACATAGAGTCAAGGGCATCTCTTTTGTACCTGCCATGACTTTGTATGATGTATTATGTGTACCCAACACTATTAAACTCATTGAACTAAAAATATCTTATAGGGAGAAGGAGAAAGTTTATCATACAGATGTGTGCCCTCTTTCTGAGAGAGAGGAGTCATGCAAAATGTACTTTCTAGTGCAGAAAGCCTATGAGACTCTATCTAATCTGATGTTAAGGATTGTGTATAATGGCAACCTTTATTTTTATATGGATTCTTAGAAAATTATCCTATAGAGAATGAATGGGATGAATGGGAATTGGTGATGGGGGGCATAAATTCAAATTATAATGAGGTGGTCTATTAATGAGAGGGAGACATAGGGTGGTATAATGCATTGTAAGAGAGAAGCAACAAAAACTAATTAAATTTATTACATGTTCGATTGAATAAAGCTAGAAAATGCTAAAACTTATGCACTTATTGTATTGAATAAACTAGAAAACACATAAAATCTATGCTTACTTAATTGCATAATGGTGACAAATTTTTATACTAAATTATTACCAAACTATCATTCATAACTACTACGCTATCATCCACAACCATATGTCAGCAATGATTTCTCATGTGATATTTTATACTGCTACTATTTCGTTGGGTACCTACATTTCATATAAAATTAGGGTTAATTAAGCCATATACATGTTGTATACATGTTATACAATCAATTGATCTATAAATTTGGTTTAGGGACCTAATTTCACCTAGATCATACCCCTAATTACACAAATTGACTAATTGGATGAATTCATGATAGAATCAATATTTTAATTTTGCCCCAAATCATATATTACTCTTTAAGGGGTTCAAATTAGCCTAAAATACCTCATGGATTAAATTAATCAACTCTTTGGTTGATTATATATGACATGACATTATGTTTAATTTCACATCAAATCATATTATATATAATTTCAAATATGCTCATGTGGCTTATTTTGACCCTAAGTACCTCCACAATTTAATTAATAAACATTTACATTCATTAGCTAATGAATTCAAGTTTATTGAGCTCAAAACCACATTATATACATGTAGAACTTGCATATAAGTAATCGATTCTTATTTGCTTCAATCGTTCTAATAAAGTTGGAGTTGAATAACCCCCAAATAAAATTTTATAGTCATATAATTAGGTTGAACTAGCTTGAAATAACTCACATTTACTTCAGATCCACAACTAGATTGGTACTCCAAAGGCTAAGTTTTATCCATAGGTTTAAAAAATACATTTGATGACATCTCATGATAAAATCAGTTATATCATAAGGCATGTATATTTGCATCATGTAGTGGGGATTAGGGCATAAGGATTACAATTTAAGGTTTAGGGATTAGGGATTAGGGCATATGGTTTAGGTTTAAGGACATGTATATAATGTTTAATCACTTTATTCCATGTGAACCTAATTATTAATACAAACTATGCTAATTAAGAATAAATCAATTGGTAAATAGGGAAAATTTATGGTTTATTGTTTAGGGTTTATGGTTTAGGGCTTGGGTTTTAATGTATATATGGTTTAAGGTACATAGGATTAATACCAAAGATAAATGAGGACAATTTTAATCACTTAGACCCATTTTTTACTATAAAAGGTGTTTTTAGGTTGTTATTATACCCCATGTTACTGTGTAGATTGAGTGAATTAGTCAAATGGGACAATCAGTCTTGTCATTTAGGCCAAACTGAGCCCTGTGAACTTAATTCTTAGTGTAAATGTTGTTAATTTGGGATAAAATGATTGGTTCAAGGTTTAAAGAGTTTATATTTATGGTTTAGAGTTTAGGGATTAGGAACTTTAGCGATTATGGATTGGGGTATAGGTTTTAGGGTATATAAGGTAAAATCATGATAATGATCAGGGCAAATTTGAGCTCGTTAAACCTAGATTGGCCTTAAATGCCTCTTGGATTAAATGAGTCAACTCTTTGATTAATTATATATAACATGACATTAGGGTTAATTTCACTCAAAATCACATTGAATATATAGTTTAAAATACTTTCATGTGGCTCATTTTGATCCTAAATACCTCCATAATTGAACTAATAAACATTTACATTCATTAGCTAATGACATTAAGTTTATTGATCCCAAAACCTCATTTTATACATGTAAAACTTAAATATAAATAAATTATGTTTCTTTGATTCAATTGAGTGAATGAAATTGGAGCTGATCAAAACCTAAATCACATTTTATAGTCATGTAATTAGGTTGAAGAGGCTCAAAATAGCCCTAATTTACTTCAAATGCATAGATAGATTGGTTTTCCAAAGGCTATGTTTTGGCAATAGGATTGAAATATACATTTTATGATATCTTGTAATAAAATCAATTATATTATAACACATGTATATTTGTAACATGTATTTTTGTAGCATGTATGTTTGCGACATCTTTGAACATGACAAAAGACAACTTTTTATACACAAAATAGGGTACCGATACATTGATATACCTTAATGGATCCTTATATAAATTCACATATTAACTCAAACAATCTTATCAAAAACATAGATAATACTATAAATTTTATAATTTTTTTTTACAATTTCCAAAAATCACCAATTATCTACAAAAACTAACTCGGTCATATTTAACCAAATTCAGGCTCTTTTAGGATTGTATACACTCTTGACAAAAAATACAATGACACTTGATTTATCTTTTTTTGTTCTAAAATAGCATTTGAATCTTATTAAGACTATAAATTCTATTTAAAATACCACCTTTCAATAAATAATCCTTAAAAAATTATAATATCACTAAACTCTCTTTTGGACCTAATGCTTTAGGTATGTTAGTACTTAGTCAAAGGATCCTTGTACTCCTATTGATTTTCGGACAATATAATTTATTTAAACATGTGAAAAATGAAATAAAAATAAAATATACCAAATTATGAGTGATTTGGATTAGTGGATTACCAAAAACCAACTTTTAACTTCTTGACCCTCTCTAGGATGAACTAGACTATCTGCATTTTAAGGAAGATTAGACTCATGCCAAATGAACAATAAATAGATTCATAGGTTAATAAATATCCATTTATCATTGAATGTAATAACACTTGACAAGAACATTGGTACCAAACAACAATCTTAATCAACCAAACTTTGTTTTTAAGACTACTAGGCCTAATGTCAATATACAAATTCAAACTTTTGCTTATTGTAGATATATAACATAATCACATTATTAATCCAATCACATTATTAATTAATGCACTCATATTAATAACATGGTTAATAATGAAATCACATTAATATTATGATCTCATTATTAATGCAATCATACCATTTGAATTTGATTTCAAATCCTACACCTTTTGGCTTGGAAATGGCTTGGATTCCCTAACCTAAGGTTTGGACCTATCAATCTACAACTGAGTCTGAGAGTTATGATTAAAAAAAACAAAATTCAACTTTGATCACCAAAGACACTATGAATTTCAACATGAAAATTCAAAAACTTAATACCATGATGATGAGCACGCTCTCCTATTTCTAAAAATATTATTTTTATAATTTTTGGACTAATTTAAGGTTTCAAACTATGTTGATTTCTAACTATACCTTTTTTAGGCCACTAAATGCTACAAATATACATGCCTATACATGTTCATCTAATTTTCCTTTTGTTGACCCAAGTAAAAAATAAGTTATATAGCCACAAACTAGGCTTAATTCTATAAACATTAGAAAAATTGATTTTCATTTTTTTTTGAGGTAGTTAGGCATGTCACACAGATGACTATCCATTTATTTAAGTTTTTAGGATATATTTACTTGAAAAATTCATAAAAAACATATTCATTAAAACACACACACACACACACACACACACACACACACACACACACACACACACACACACACACACACACACACACACACACACACACACACACACACACACACACACACACACACACACACAGGGCACAAACTAGAATACCTTATATAAAATTTCTCTAATGGGTTTTAATTAATATTAAATGTTGCTTAGAAAATGGTGTGCCACATGACCATTTATCTACTCTATTTTCTTAAAAAAATAGGAGTTGCTCTTCAAATTTTAGATGTTTGACCTAGTAATATTTAATCATTTTTTAAATACATTAGTGTTTTAGAAACTAGACTTGAAATGCTATAATAAATGTTCTTACACCATATTGAAATTTGGAGGGTAGATATCTCAAATTATCTACATAAGTTTAGATTTATGCAATTTTATGAAAATCATGTTCACAGGTAGGCCACTTTTTTTCCCCCAACTTTGTACACTTACCCATAATCCAAAATTAAAATTAAAAAATATAGCACCTCAAATGATGTCATCCTACCCTAAAGAAAAGGAATCTAAGGTTTAATCACAATAGTGGGACCTCAGCTAGAAATAATAAGGTAAGTTATATCTAAGCCGAAGGATCTAGGTAAGTTGTATCTTCATCCACCATCTAGAATTTTTCAAAGGGATGCCTTCCTAATTTATTTACCTTAGTTTTTCAATGCTTACTAGGTTTATAGAAGTTCAAAGGTCCTTTCCTACCATGGCAACCAAGTTTTATATGATGTGTTAGAGTGTTTTCCTATTTGAATTCAAAATTTTCAAAGGGGTCTTCATATTCATAAGTCTGAAGGTTCTTTCTTACCATGGGACATTTATTAATTAGACATGTATCATTTTTTTATTTAAATATATATTTTCATACTTTCATTCAAAAAAAATAATGTCCTGAGATTAGATGATAAGTAAGTTATTATAAGATTCAAGTGTCAATGTTATTTTTTATTGAAACCACAATATGTCATCTTTATAAATATATTTTCCATGATCTCAATCAAATCCATGGAGTATTAGAGGAGAAACCTAATTTTGAATTTAAAATTGAAAATGAAAAATGGGAATCAAAGGTATGTAGGAAAAATCCATTTTTTGGTCATAGAAGTAGACATCAAGGGTTTCTTGGCAGCTCTTGCTATGGATAGTTCAACTACCATATGCAACTAGAAATACAATATCTAGTTAGAGAATATCTAGAGATATTATTCCTTTTTAGGTGAGAGCTGGTCCTACAAATCACTCATTTAAACATAAAATAATTAAATGTATCATGTGTAACATATAAAAGTATTTTTCATTTATTTAATCATTAAAGGTACATTTATAACACATCTTTGTAGCTATAAAATCATATTACAATGTAAGTATCCATATGAATATATAATACATTTGAGTATATGATATTAGGAAGGACAAAAAGTAATATGCCTTGAGATATCCTACTATAGAGAAACAAATATATTCTCTAATATGGTAATATATGACAATAAAAATATCCAATATATATGTGTAGTACCTTACTGTGAGTAGTTGTATAGAGAAACATAAACACACTCTTAAACACATCTAAATGGTGTAAAACCTTGTCCCCAATTCTAAATATTAAATGGTTGGGAGATTATATTGTGTGAACCACCACATTTTAAAGGTTTATTTTTTAAATAATTGTATTTTTTTATAAAATAAGTCAATATTACAAATTTTGGATTATTAAATATGGACACCCATAATCTTGTGATCTCTCTCGTTAAATAGAAGTTGCATATAAATCTGTATGGTATATTCCACTAGATTAAGTTGGTAGATCTTCATCAAGATCATGGTTTTCAAATCTAGGCTTGAATCCACTTGACCAAGGTTGGAAATAAGGTCTCTAAATAAATTTTACAAAGGCACAAATAAAAATAGTTTACTATTCATATCAAATGTATTAATGATGTTTGGGTTTTTTCTAATAGTTTTCAAAATATCCTTCAATTCTTTTTTAATCATTGCTATCAAATATTTTTAATCCTACATTTTGAATTCTACGAGAGAAGTTACACTATAGATATTTTTTGTTATAATACATTGTAAAATCATATATGCTTAGTGGGTTTCTTTTGATAGTCCTATATTCAGTAGTGGATTATAGAATACTATTAATTTTATTACTAATGATAAATCCCCATGGTTTGATAGATTTCCTTGTGACTTCTATAAAAATTTATGGGTCATGTTTTGTCTGAGTTTAATCAATTTTACAATAAAGATATTAACATTTTATCTTTAGAAATAATCATTAACAAGATTAACATTAAATTAATTCTCAAATTTAGAGACCTTGATAATATATTACTATTTTTTTACCTTTAAATCTCCTCAATGTATCTTAGAGATTATTACTGAAGATCTAGCCCTCATAATTGTACACCTATTGTGGGTGGGAAAAAATAAACTAGATTCATGTAAGGTAATTACATCCATGGAAATATTATTTTGTTTTGGGAAGGAAAGGAGTGTGCTTGCAAATTCCAAAAAAATGTTTCCTTTTTAATATTGACTTTAGAAAATCTTAAGATTGGATTGAATGGTGTTTAATTATTAAAATGTTAAAAAGTCTTGGATCTAGGCCTATATTTTTGTATTTTTTCCAAAATATATTTGAATATGAATTTTATTGTTTCACTATATATGCACAATACTCTAATAATTTTTTTCTCATTCATACTATTTAGGAAATGTTTCCCCATTTCACCTTCTCTATATTCTTGTTGTTAAGGACATAGGGTTATTATTATTAAATTATGATTCTAAATGAATTTTGAAGTAAATCTATTCTCCAAATTCCCATTACTCTCATATCATTAACAATCACTTTTATGATGAATCCTTCCTCACCGTTTTGTAAGGAAAGGAAGTATTCAAGAATAATATGGAATGCCTCTATAAATTTTACTTTTATTTAACCTCAAGAATTTGGTGGGAGAACCATTAATACAAGTATCCATTTGATTCTAAACCTAGTTATAAAAAACAATACTAAAAGTAAATATTGCATGAAGAGATATTTAAATATTCAAAAATCACCTTTATTTTCTATGCCTCACATGTTGAGTTGTGTAATTATGTCAGTTAATGAGTTGAGAAATTGTTTCACATGGGCAAACTAAACCTTTATTTGTTGAGAAAATTCTTTTTCACTAGTATACTAAACCTTTTTCTCTCTTGGGTAATTTATAAATATTCTCTAAATTCTTAAAATTTAATCATTTTTATTTATCCTCCGTATTGGGCCCCTTCAAAGACTACATACAATTTTTTTACAAATCTCATTTGATATTTTCTATGGGGCATGCCAAATATGAATAAAGGCTTTCAAACAAAGGCTTGGGATTTTTTTCTAGACAACAAAAATAATGGATTTCTCTCTATAGAAATAGGGTCCCTCGAGACATTATAACAAGGCTTCTAAATCATTTTTAGGAACAATATTTATTTGGGAAGTCCCAATTGGATTATTTCATGGAAAGGGAGTTGATTTATTTGTCTCTCATTACCTAGTTTCCTATCAAACTAACAATTTTTATTTATTAAATAATTTATATAGCTTTGGAATACATTAAATCCTAGATTGTGTGGAATGGGGTAAAATAATAATTTAGTTGTATATCAATATTCATTCCTTATGATGGTGTAGTTCATCTTTCAATGATTGGTAGATCCTATTTGTTGAAATAACATGGATTAAAGTACATCTCTTTAGTAAGGGTTTTCTCATTTTTTCCATTATATTTGCTGAATTGTCTAGGTATTTGTGACCTTGAATTGAGATCAAGGCTAAATATTGACTTGAAAATAAATATTTTTAATTAATTTTTGAAATGCAAATGTTATTTACTTATGATGAATTCATTAAAACTTCCCTCAAACATCCTCCTAAATTATGGAAAGATTGGAATTAAAAAACATGACAACATTTTTCCCATATAAACACCATTTAAGGTAAAAATGGCTCTCTCCAAAGGGGGTGCCATGGTATTTTATTAAAATTCATTGTAATATCAACAAATCCTTTTTCCATTTGGACTATAGACTATTTCATAATGTATATTCTGCATTGGTTGAACTTAAAGTCATCAATTTCTTAGATGTATTCTATATTAGGATTTATGTGTCTGTGATAAATTGATGGATATGGATCTCCTCTCTTAGATGAAATTATTATTGTCAAACATAAATGGTCATATTCATTTTATGCCTTTGTGTGAGTGCTCAACATGACTAGAAATAGACATATTATTTTACAAAAAATTTAATGCCTGAGTATTTTTAATTAAATGTTATTTTGTTTGGGGACTCTACCACATTATTTAAAAATATAAATACATTTTTCATATACTACACATTTAAATTATCTTATACATTTATAAAGTTAAAATTTATGGAATTTTAAATCATGATTGTTTAGGATATATTTTTATAAATGCTTAATGTTCATATTTTCTACTATATCGAATGTGATGTTATAGATTCAAATGAAATTAGGGAAGGTGGAATTATAGTTGAATCACCTCCAACCCCTTATTGTTCATTGGTATAGTGCCCCTTGTATTTTTAGAATAATTCCTTGTGACTCTGTTAGATAAATATTTTGTGGGTAGAGACCAAGGATTTAGGGAATATGGGAGAGAGTGATGCATGTCTCACAATCATTATGTTTTTTCCACTCTCCCTCTATGTCAAAAGATTTACATTGTAGGTGGCCATGTTGTTTTTCATCCCTGTAGGCTAGTGGATGTGGCCCTAGTGTGTAACTAAATTCAAGGGGAATGAATAGAAAAATTATAGCCAAGAATTTTGAGACCCCATATTCGATACTCCAAACCCCCTTGTTGGTGTTTGGGGGATAAAAATTTATATTCTATTGTGTCCTCCTTCCTTAGTAAGGTTAGTAACATTGGTATAATAAATGTATGATAGAGCATATTTATTTATATTATTTTTTAAGGTGAACTTTTAGGTGGCACTTAATATGTTTTAATTTACTTTAACAAATTTTGTCCTTGAGATTTAATAATATTGTCTCACTTATTTTAGTTTTTATTTAAATATTTTCATATTTGTTTCTTAATGTGTGTAATAATACCAACCACATTTGTAATGAGACATGTATCTAAATTATTATATTTAAAATTATAATTTCATGGTTTTATTCAATTAAAAGAACTTTTTAAATTAGACAAAGAGTAAACTATTTGAGGAATGCATGGTCAACCTTGTAATACCCTCGAGTGTTATTTTAGAAACAACCACATTTTTTTTGTTTACTATCAACTTAATTGTGAATTCATAAAGCACATAGATCTATAGATCAATGATAATATTATTATAGGTACAATCACTAAGAGAGGGGGGTGAATAAGTGATGCTAGATAACCTAATTCTATTCCCAAATCTTAAACATTTAACATATACAATCATGATGCATAAAAAATAACCATTTCATTAAACAAGGAAGATATAGCAAGACCAAACATATAACACATGATATATGTGGGAAACCATCTTGGGGGATAAAACCCACTGAACCTTGCAAGATTGATTATAGTCCTATAATAACAAGATATAATTTAGAATATAACCAAATGATAAAAACAAAAACCATCCCTTAATTTAGTGAGACACCAGTCCCACAAGGAGCTATTGTTCCTATGTAGCTAATCACCCATGACAACTAGACCTTTTAGAAAGTTTCACCTTGCAAGAAGGAACTAAACCCCCTAGGTAACCAAGAACCTATCTAACTACCTTGAATAGATCATATTTAACACATTTGTATACTCTTCAACTGATGATGACCACCTTTGTTTACACTATTCACCCTTCGCTCTCACTCAAATTGCCTCTAAGTCTTGCTCGCTCAATCCACATCTTCTAGGTTCATTAAGTCCAATGACCTGTGTGTATTGCTTCACCAAATTGATCAAACAAGCATGACTAACCCTATTCACTCTCTAATGGTTCTCAATGGCTTGTACCTTATGTTTAAAAGGTTTTCTCCTTCACTTAGCCTCGTACACACACAACTCACATAAATAGGCCAATTAAGCCTTGCACTTATACCACACTCTTTGTATAACCCATCTTGGTCAGCCAATATAATTTCCATACTTTTTATAGCTTTCAAATATGTCCTCGTACACATTAAATTTAATAACTATAC
>JARHVA010006234.1:25000-92500 GCA_037957365.1 Torreya grandis | reverse complement strand
GGCTATCTGATTAGCTTTTTTTTTTTTGCTCTTGACTTAATTTGTCTTGTTGACTTTCATGCTACCAACCTCTTTACTTGTCTTGATTTATTTTGATCTTCTTTAAGCTTTCCTATATTGAATATGACCTTTTCATGTTCATCCTTTTGAGAAACAAGATTAGTCTTCAATTAAACACATTTGTCTTCTTTAGCTCTCATGCTTGAACTTGTAGCCGTCAATTGAATTTTGAGATCTTTGATAGTCTCCTTATCCTTAGCTTCTTTAGCCATGTAACCCCTCAATTTACATGTTTGTTCTTCAATATACTTGATATATTCTTTATTCTTCTTTTCCTATCTCTCAGACTTGCCTAACAAACATCCCTCAATAGAAATGACTTGTCCTTCAGGACATTTGATCATATTCCTCATTTTATGACTCCTCTTATTTTACTCCTTCAGTTCACCAAGTGCACTCATGAGCTCAAATTTTATATCCACATCAACTTCTTCTTCTTCGCTATCATGGAAAACTTCTTCATCACACATGATATCCTCTTTCATTGAAAAAATTTCCTTTTTAAAATTCAAACTTGCCTTGGCATATTTTAGCTGAACCTTGAGATCATTGATAAATTTATCATCCTCTTTGGCATCATTCTTCAAAATACATATTTGGTCTTCACTTTCTTTGATCATATCCTTCCACTATTGATTCTCTTTCTTCAAATGCTTGGCCATCTTGTGCTACTTATGATCTCCTTAAAGTTATTACACTTCCTCAAAAGAACCTCCTTTGATACAAATTGTTAGAAGTACAATCACTGAGAGGGGGGTGAATAAGTGATTCTAGATAATTCATTTCTATTCTCAAATCTTAAACATTTATCACATATAATCATGATGTATATAGATTAACCATTACAATAAACAAGTAAGATATATCAAGATCAATCACATAACACATGATATACGTGGGAAACCCTCTTGGGGGATAAACCCACTAAACCCTGTAAGGTGGACTATAGTCCTATAATTATAATATCCAATTTATACTAGAAATAACTAATCAAGTAACAACAATCTATTAATTTTGTGAGACACCAATCCCAGAAGGAGCAACTTCCCTTGTCTAGTTGGTCACCCCCAATAACTATACATTTTATCAAGATTCACCTTGCAAGGAGGAACCAACCCCTTAGGTAACTAAGAACATACCCAAATACCTTTAAAATATCATCTTAAACACCTGTTGATACTCTTCAAATGATAATTACCACCTCTATTTTCACTCTTCACCCTTTGCACTCACTAAAACAACCTCTAAGGCTTATTCGCTCAATCTACCTCTTCTAGGCTCATTAGGTCCAGTGACCTATGTGTCTTCCTGCACCAACTTTATCAAATAATCATATCTTATACTATTCAATATATAATGTTCTTGAATGAATTGTACCTTGTATTTCAAATGTTCTCTACTTTTCTTTGCCCCATACACACATAACTCGCACAAATAGGTTAATTAGGCCATGTACTTATACCACACTCTTGGAATAACCCATCTTGGTTAGATGAGATGCTTACCATACTTTCCATACATTTAATAAACACACAATCCTTAAGTTTTCCAATATCACATTATCCATAAACCACCATTAGGTCTTGGTGAGAACTAAAACATTAGGCCTTCATACTCACACGTTACATGTGATACTACATGGACCACCTTCATCCTTTACCAATTATTTCAACACATCAAACATGTCTAAAATATACCATTTATCATTATCATATGGGTATATGCCACATGAAACACCAAATCAATACTTGAACCTACTTATTAGGTCTCCTTGATCTTTAGGTCTTCATACACAAAAAACATATTCTCAAACTTTTAAAGAAAACACTCAAATAATTCACATAGTCATTTGATAAATAACATTAATTAACCATTAAATACCTATGAAACACATCCATGTGATTTATACACTTCAACATAGGATCTAAGCACTCATATTAACTTTCTCAAAATGACCACTCAGACTGGTATTATATAGTCAAATTATAGTCAATATATTTGGTCTCTCCATAATTGATAAGAGACAAAATATGAAAATGAATGACTTCTCATAAATATTTTTTACTTATATAATAACTCCAAATTCATTGGATGCTCCAACTCTACTAAAATGCCTTTAACTTTCCTCTGCAAGATGGCCACTGAAACTACTAATGTATTCAACAAACATAATTAGCTTATAAATAATTGTTCACTCTGAATATGGATGGATCAAACATAAAAAATCCACAAAGATGGATCTTATGGAGTATATAACACTATAAAATAGTTATTTAATCTTAAAACATCAAAATACCATCAAGGATAATGTAGTTATTCTTCTCAAGTCACTTGCAGAACATGGTCAAACACATAATCAAATTTAGATCTAAATATATTGGACTATACAAACATTTAAATCTTATAATTTTTTTTTTAAAAATTATTATTTATGTCCCCTTAAATTTTTCTTTTTACCCCATCAATAAATTCTTCATAGATCAAAATATATTAGCAAAATATTGCATGTTGGTTTTCCCTTTACTAATTTTAAATTCCAACAATCATTGTTAAACATAAAACACTTTGTCATCATTTCATGTCATCTCATATCTCGAAAAAATACAAACCATATATCTATTTATAATTATCCTATAATTTACCTATCAATGTTGATCATTGATCTTTAATCAGAACTCCTAAGAGCAAGCCACTTGTCAGCTCTGCATACCTTATGTGCATTATGTTGTCAGTCTCTACTTTTATGCCACTTGGTAGTCCCACGTACCTTATGATCATCTTGTTGACTTATGAAATTAATAAACACCATTGATATCTAATGTATGGTTGAATGTTCATAATTGGATCTCTATTAGATAGATTAATATGCTTTGTAGATCTGCATCTATACGAACACATGCTCATTGATCTGCTATTAAAACCTATGTGATTTTGACACATGTCACTAACACATGAAATATTGAATATTTTAATTTTAAATGATTCATTGGATCCTTATATGGTCATATTAATTTGTCACCATATATCTTTGATGTGACTAGACTCTCACCATTAGATCTTCCTTTATAAAATTGACTAAGTATTGAAACTTAGTGAACTTTTGTTTGAGAGGCCAACTTTGCACATGCATATATTTTTGTATGCTCAACCTCTTGACCTTAATTTTGAACCATATGATAACCTTCCATAAGGGCATAAATATTTATATCAATTTGATCTTGAAATTTTCATGCATGTGAAATATGACATCCTTAAACTAATTACTAAGTCTTATTTGTCAATATGACTACTTGAACTTAGACATTCAGAGGACTATTTTGATGAATTATTTTCACTTCCATGATCATTATAAGCAATCATAACACCCCTTAGGGTCTCTAAAACATGTCCAAAACATAAATATCATCCATTAATTTCTTAACTAAGCAATCACTCTATAAACCATCAATCTAATCACTTTGTCATTAATACACTATGATCTCATGCTCTCTTTGACATCAATGACAACCTAGCATCAATGAATATGCTAAAAATATATAGATATATTTCATAAAATAATGACATTATTCCTTCATCTGTAATTATTCCTATCTGATTAATATGAATGGGTTATCAATTATCTTCTGGTTTGTCTCAATCACATGTCAAGTTATGATCCAAGGACCTTTAGGCTATATACCCACAAGAGAGGAATCCTACCAAGTTTCTCAAAGGATAAAACAGACCCACATCAATATGGATCATAACACCCAAGTGTTTTCCTATTAATGTCCCCACCAATTCCTCTAGATGCCTTCATCTTAACATACACTTTCTAGTATAAAGAGAATTAAGGCTATTATAGTTCACTTCTAAAACCAAAGACTAATGTCAAATATAAAATCGTCATTTTTCTCAATGTCATAAATTATAATATTATTTAATTAATTCACTTTACATTTTAAATAATTTGAATATATATAAATATATATTCAATTTATTCTAATTAAATGCCACCACAAATTATAAGGGCCTCAAGGTATATCATTTAATATTATTAATGGAGTGGCCATAATATAATTATATATTCAACTAAGTGATCACTAATTGCATTTGAACTCTACTTGCATTAAAACAATGTTTTTGTAGTATCCACATGTCCACCAAGTGTCATCACTCTACAACATGACTTATTCACAAACATAAACCAAAATAAAATTGGAACATATATAATAACATGCACACATATTTGGGTAGGTTCATCAAACTATAAATGAAATTAATCATCACATTTCAGGTAAGGAGTTGTGGGTCCCCCACATTACACATGATTATTAACTATCCTTAATCATATTACTTAACTTCAGCCACATTAAACATGATTACCAACTATCATTAATCATGTTACTTAACACCAACAACATTAATAAATTTTTTGAAAAAAGTTGGCCTTATAGTTGTGTGACTTCATTTTAGGAGTTATTCCAACCTAAACTGGATTCTAAATAATAACGTACTTGTAACCCCATAAATCTAAACATAGGTCACAAGTGATATTGGTGTTGCTTTTGAGGAATAATATACTAGTAGGTCCCTTGCATTTCATGTAACCTTAAAATGTATCAACACTAGGGTTTTATAAATACTTATTATCTTAGACGTGACCCTAAAATAAATTTTAATCCATAACACAATGGATTTGTAGAGTTATAAAATTACCATGGGGCGTATTCCTAACCCAATACTACATATGTAGTGAGTGAGAAACCAATCTGATTTTCACTATGGATTTAAAATAGAATAGCGTATAGAGTATATTTCAATGGGTACATGTGATATTGAGATTTAAAACTTGTAGTAACTTATAAGGATGTTTTTGTTTGTGTCGATAGGATGGCCACCATGTGGCCTCATCACAAAGCACATATGCCTCCCATCCAAAATTATATGCTAAATCACATTTATGAAAGTTAGTGTACAATCAAAATGCCTCCCACATAGGTAATGCCACCCATGAGATCATCCAATATTGGGCCTAATTAGATTCTAAATTCCCATGTGGACAAAAAATTAATTTTTTTAAAAAGTGTCCTCGAGTGGAAATTGTAAATGTGACCTCACATAACTCCAAATTGTGGGATATTTAATACATGGTGGGATCATATATAAGTTTCATGTACAAGTTTCTATGATGGGCCAAGTAAATATAATTCTAAGTGAAAATTAATGTGGCCGCATGATTTTTATATTAATATTAATATTAGTTGATCTTGTAAGAATAAATCCAAAATGATTATCCACCTATCAAATCACTTTTAATATACCAATGGGTCTATGCACTATAATCTTAGATTTAAGCCTTATCAAAGTGTGACCAAGATTGATCCATTGGTATTTCACCATCATGGTTTCACATAATCATAGAATCCGTAAGGCCACAATGTTAAAAGAAAAGGGGAACATTCACTCCCTTTGTATGTGTAAATCATACCAAGTGGCATAATATTGATCACTCATTTCAAAAATATCAACTACTAGATACATGAACTAATTAAATCCCCAAAGAAAACCATGTTAAAGAGAGAGAGGCTTAATCAACATGGAAATGAAACTAGGATTTCCTTCCTCAAATCATCACAAATCAAGAAGCCTATAAGTTCTAAGGATGTGATATAAAAAATATATAATAGAGATAGTTAACTAAGTGGCTTAGATTCTACTGAAAGTGGTTAAAATCTCAAATAAATTATATCATGAATTATAATGACACTCATAGTTTATATTAATGGATTTAACAATGTTTTATCTTTCCATAAGAGGTTGAGTCTATTTAACTATGGCCTTAGTAAAATCTATAGTATAATTAATGTTAATTTGACTCACAGTCTTTGATCATTGTGATCATCAAGGTCTTTGTAATATTAAATGGAATGTAATATAACAAATATAGTGGTCTCAAAAGTTCTAATAGTGGTTTGCAAAAATGATTATCACAACATGTTTGGGCATCTACAATCCAAGATAACCCCTTGAATATTTGACAAAAAATCCATGGCCATTTTATGTGTTTATTAATGGTTATCTCAGAGGCTTCATATTCTAATATTTAATTGAAAAGTATTTATCTAGGTTATTCCCTTTATTTAAGCAAGCCTATTAAATTTTATCAGTCACATATTACCCTTTATATATTGGCCTCATATCTGAATTCCTAGAAACAATAATTTAATATTTTTAATCATAAATAAATAGAGTATAAAAATTAACTGTAAATATCATTACTAATTTATTAATTCCTTATTCCCACTTATTATACAATATTATATAAAAGCATATTTACTTACATAAAAGGAGTAATGAGAACAATAGTCACTCCAGCTTCAAATTATTTAAATGGATGACAAGACATTGGTTTGTTGTTCTTACCATTTTATGTTTTATAGGCAATTCAATGAAATACATTTGACATAATAAGCTAAAAATATAAATTTCCCCCATTTTATTTCTAAACCAATTTAAGAAATATCTCAAATAAATATAGAAGAGAAGGTAAGAGCATTTTAATTTGATTGTGAAATATGTTGGGTACTTAAATAGTCAAATCATGAGTACATGGATATAATGTAATGATATATTTTGGTAACATGATCCATTTTGCCACCTTCATGATGTTTACATGGAGTTCACAAGTTATTAAAGAAGAATCCTATGACTACATTGCTTACCATCCACACCCAACCCCACCCATTCTCCCCCCTAAAAATTAATGAACATTTAATGTACCCTATATCATTTGTTAACTATCCACAAATTTTATTGGTCTAAAACAACTTCTAGACCACATTTCTAGCCTCAAGCCTCTTCCAATTAGGTCTCTCTAAGGGTTAATCTAACATACACTTTTATATATGTACCCTAATTATCTATATAGATCTAAAACATCTTGAATATATTATAACTTGAAAATTTTTCAATTACAATGTTTTGACTTATTTGGTTGGATATAACTCCTTAAAATGGCTTGTTGATTCCAAAACCCTAACTAAGGGTTTCTTAGTTCTGTGCAGACCCAAGAGGCATAGTTAAGGGATATTGAGTTTTATGATGAACTTTTTGAGCATTATTAAATTTAATTAACATTTTTAATATCCATGTATAACCTTTCTAATCATCAAACAAACACCTCATCCCCTTTTCTCCACTTTTCTATTAAGATCTTTGTCTGACTATGCAAGAATATGTGACTTCTATAGGTATGAAACATACAAAATGGCTTGGAAATAATGTGAGTAAGGGAAAAATGAAAGTTCAATAAATAAAATACAAACTTCAAAAGGATAATTAAATTTCATAATATTTCCATTAATGATATTTCCTTCATTGATAAGATTTACATAGTCAACAAGCCATTCACATATACAAGAAGACAGGGTTTGTGTGGACTTTTATTCAACACCAAGGCTTTTTATTTATGTTATTTGAAACTAGAGCCTATAAAAATAATAATAAATAATTCCAAAAAAAATCCCACCTTTTATATAATCCATAACCACTCTAATTTTATTATGGGACCTTCCAATAGTATCTAAAGAGCTAGTTAGGAAGCATGAACATATACAAGGTAAGTTTTCAATACACTCAAGACTTTGGAACCATGATATGGAATCAATGTATCCTTAAGGGATAATTAAAACATGCTTTAAAATTTACATTGTCTTTCACTCACTTCTACAATGCTAATTCTAAGCAAATAATTTGAATTTTCAAAAATTGATTTTTGGCAAGAAAGTGGAAATTTGAAAGTTTATCAAGATATGACTAAAAATAAATTATATATTTGATATAAAAGGATGTTATAAGAATAAAAAGGCATCATATACCAAAATAAAGAAAAAATTTAAAAAAATAAACCAAAATTAAAGTGAAAACCATCCTAAAAGTCATGTCCCTGCATCATACTTCCAAAGAAAGAGAAAAGAACTTAGGAATTGTTGTCATGAGTGTCTCTAGGGTAATCCCATGAATTTAAATGTCATGTTTAGTAATTAATGTATCATATTAATCTGGTTGGTGTTTCCATTGGACTAGATGCCTAAAATATTTATTGTCTCTAATCTGTTTGATCACTTGCTTTCTAGTATGCATTCTAATTCTTCTAACTTGGCTTGGGGAAACTATGTTTCCCAATCTGGAACTATTGTAGTTTTTCCTTTTACTATGTTCTCCAATTTTACTCATTCTTGATAAATATACAATTATACAACATTAAAGATAGGTGATATGCCTACACCAGTAGGAAACTCCAAGTCATAGGCATTATTAGCAAACTTCCTAAGAACCTTACAAAGACAAATTTTATTCATCTTCATCTTATTATACTCATGTCTTGGAAAGCACTCCTTCCTGAAATGAATAAAAAACAAGTCTCCAATCTTAAAATTCACCTCTCTTCTACTTACCTTTACTTGCTTCTTGTAATTTTCCACACTAGCCTCTAGATGCTTCCTTACCTATTCATGTACCTTATTCATAGCCACTAAAAAATATTCACCTTCAACACTCCTCTTGTCCTTATGATTGATATTTTTGAGTTTAAACACTCCTATAAGTTACATACCATACAGTACATGGAAATTACTCATACCAATGTTGCTATTTGTGGAGTCATTATATACAAACTCTACTTGAGGCAAAAAAAGATCCCATTACTTAGGATTATCATTAGATAGACACCTCAATAGGATACCTATTGTTCTATTAACCACCTCGATTTAACCATGTGTCTGAGGGTAGTAAGTTGAACTAAAACTCAAGTTTATGCCTAGATTTAATCATTGTATTCTCTAAAAATGGGTGGCATCATTAGTAGCCCTACATGGAATGAAATGTTCCATTTTATAAAATCTATCCACAACTATGTATATTGAGTCAAAAAATCTTTGTGCCCTAGGTAGTCCCATAGGAAAGTCCATACTTATGGATTTCCAAGGCTTTTTTGGGACTGGTAGAGGTTGATAAAAACCTACATTATTACTTTTACCTTTAGCTAATTGATAAATTTTACATCCCTTAACATAACTTCTCACTTTTGTCTACATCTTAGGCTAATAGTAGTGTCTAGTGAGTTTCTCCAACGTCTTACCAAGCACAAAATATCCTACCATACTCCTATTAAGCACAAAATATAATGAGAGGGGGGGTGAGTTAGTAATATATATATATATATATATATATATATATATATATATATATATATATATATATATATTAATGTAATTTCTTTTCTTTAACCATTTAACCAAAAATTTAAGATATGTAATAAAACTAAAATAATAACATGCACCACATGTGTGTGTGTGTGTGTGTGTGTGTGTGTGTGTGTGAGAGAGAGAGAGAGAGAGAGAGAGAGAGAGAGAGAGAGAGAGAGAGAGAGAGAGAGAGAGAGAGAGAGAGAGATACCATATTTTTTACATGGAAACCCAAAGTGGACAAAACCATCAAGAAAAATCTCAAGTATATGAATGACACCAAATCAAATTATAAAGTTTGTAAGTACCAACTTGCAGGACCACCAACCCATTTATCATGAACCAACACAATAACTATTTATGAGAACCAACCCATAGGAGCACCAACCCCTCACAAATATTTGTGATCATCAACCCACAGGAGCACTAACCCCTCTTATGTATAAAACATAACTATCTCTCAATGTTTCTTACTCAACAAATGATAGAACTCTATAATATCTCCTGCTTTTCTCTCCTCTTTTCTTATATAAAATAATTACAAAACCATGCACTCTCTTCAATATTAAAAATAGCTTCTCAAGCCTCTATTTATAGCTTTCCAAATGACCTTTGGCATTCACCCTTTGTGATCCTTCAATCTTCATGGAAAATGGTGCCAAACTTGCATGACCCTTCATATCCTTGCATTTGAAAAGTCACATAGTGACCCTTCATAAGAAAATGCATCTTTTCCTCTTTTGTCTTTATCTTGGTGACTTTTCATATTCCTCAAAGTGTTCCTTCATGAAAAAATTCACCATACCCTCTTTTGTATTCACATGGTGACTCTTGCAATTCCTCAAGATGACTCTTCATGAGAAAATGCGTCCCATTCCTCTTTTATCTTTTCCCCATGGCTCTTTGACTTTTCCATGGGCCCTCTTTTGAATTATATATGACCAAAAATATATTCATTAATATTAAATAAATATTAACACACATTAGCCAAGATATGAATATTAAAAACACCATTTAAATGAAATGGGGCTTTTAATAGTAATACTAGACCTTTGAAATCAATGATAATATTTCCAACAATCTCCCCCTTTGTCATTGATGGTAACCTCAAATTGAAACTGTCACATCCTAAAAAATGCACATACTACCATATAAAAAACATACAATAACTCCCTCTTACTGTAGTAACCTGTACCTATTTTTTCAGCTATTCCTACACCTATACCTATTTCTATTCTTCTCCCCTTTTGATATCAATGGAAAAGGGCCTATCTTGGAGCTAACACTTAGCTCCCCCTCAACTGATGTTGATCTTCAATGGTAGGAAGTAAAAGAAATTGCTCCCAACTTTTCTTGCATATACTCAAATGTTTCTTTTGGTAGTGCCTTTGTGAAAATACCTACAATCTGCTATGTAGTAATGATATATTTCATCTTAATCTAGTGATCTACAACCTGCTCTCTCAAGAAGTGATATGTAATGGGAACATGTTTTCTTCTTGAATGCATCATTGAATTTTTAGAAATATTAATAGTACTTGTGTTGTCACAAACTATAGAAATAGGTTCATCATATTTTACCTTGATATCTTTCAAATTTTGCTTCATCCAAATAACTTGAGTACAACACAATACCACTATAATATATTCTCCTTCAGCTGTAGAAAGTGATACTAAATTCTACTTTTTGCTTAGCCATGATACTAAGCTATCACTAAGGAAGAAAATTCTTCCACTTGTACTCTTTCTATCATCCAATCAACCTACCCAATATAAATATGTATAAACAACCAAAGTGAAATCTCTACTTGTGGGATACCACAATCCATAATCTAATGTCCCCTTGATATATCTAAATATTCTCTTTACCAACTGAACAAGACTATCTTTTAGAGCTGACTGATATCTTGCAACCATACCTAATGCATGCATGATGTATGGCTCGATGTTATCAAATATAAAAGACTACCAATAATAGTTCTATATAAAGATTGATCTGCAACATGTGAATATTCATCCTTGATCACCTTATTTCTTATACTCATTGGTGTGCCAATTGGTGCAAAATTCTCAAAACCAAATTTATTCAACATTTCCTTGGCATATTTACTTTGAGATATGAAAATTCCCTTATCTAACTAAAATATTTGCAATCCTAAGAAAAATGACAATTTTACAAGCATAGACATCTCAAATTCTTTTTATATATTATCAAAAAATTCTTTTGTCATCTTTTCAATGTTTACTCCAAAAATGATGTCATCAACATATACCACAACAATCAATTGATGATCACAATTTATTTTGATGTAGATATTACTATGAAAAAATCTTGAATACTTAAAAAGTCTTGAATACCAAGCTCTGGGAGCTTGTTTCAAACCATATAGTGCTTTCTTCAATCTGCATAAATGACAACTAACATTTGAGAGAATAAATCCCTCAAGCTGCTCAATGTAGACCTCTTCTTCTAGATTCCTATTTAGAAAGGTAGATTTGACATCCATATAAAACACATTGAAATTTTTAAACACTACATATGCAAGAAACATTCTAATAGTCTCTAGCCTTGCCACTGGTGTAAAAGTTTCTTCAAAATATATTCCCTCATTCTGAGCATATCCTTCACAGACTAATCTTGCTTTATTCTTGGTCACTTCTCCACTTTCATTCAACTTATTTCTATAAACCAATTTTGTTCCTAAAATATTGTGATCTTTTAGTCTAGCCACTAATTCCCAAGTATCACTCTTTTCTATTTGATTTAATTCTTCATCCATTACTTTAACCCAATGCTTATCATGTCTAGCTTCTGAAAATGTTTTAGGCTAAATTTTGGATAACAAAGAGAAATTAACTTTCTCAAATTCTTACCATCATTATTCTAGTGTGAATTCCTTAGTTTATACCCTTGATGATGTCACTTTCATTATGATTACTCTAGACATATTTGGATAGGGTTTTGGTGTCTTTTTTCTCCTTCTTGATTCTTCAAAATATTCCTCTTCAATGATTTTAGGAATGTCTATTAGATCACTGATTCTTTGTGCTCCATATTATTCTATCATGACACTTGCACTCTCAAATATTTTTTTGGTTCTTTTGTTATAAAATTTATAAGCTTTACTTTTACAAGATTCAAACTTAGCCAATTTTCAATCGATTCTCTTTATGAAGCATCTGTTGTTGAAATCTCTAAAATAATGAATTGTAGCTGGTTTGTCTTTTCATGACTCATAAGGAGTCTTGTCATTGTTGACTCTCAATAATGATCTATTCTAAATATTCACTATTATACCAACTGTCTCTCTCCAATAATTATTTGGCATCTTGGAATTATTTAGCATTATCCTCACCATCTCCCATACTATTCTCTTTATCCATTCAACTAATCCATTTTGATATGGAGTTCTAGCTGCTAAATAATGTCTCTTTATTTCAAGGTCTTCACAAAACTCACTAAATTGATCTGACATGAATTCTCCTCCTCGATCTGATCTTAGGCACCTAATATTCAAACTAGTTTCATTCTCAACTAATGTTTTGAACTCTTTGAAATGTTTGAAAGATTCTAATTTTTTATTTAAAAACATTACCCAAATCATACATGAAAAATCATAAATAAGTGACTTGAAATATTTCTCACCTTGGGTACTTTGAGTTTTGATAGGTCCACACAAATTAGTGTGAACAATCTCTAACATTTGAGTGATCGAGTACTCTTTTATTTTGAATCACCCTCTGGCATAATTCCCATATCGATAAGGTTCACAGAGCGTGTTAGATGGCTTTGTAATATTTGGAAGATTTATTACTACTTGATTCTTGTTGACGTTGACAAGATTGTAAAAAATCATGTGTCCTATTCTCCTATGCCATAGCCAACTTTCTCAATCTAACTCAAACAACATTTTTGACCTTTGATGTGTGATAACATATACACATTATTGCCTATTCTCTGAGCTTATACAACCAACACATTTGAATCTTTTCTCCTAAGTTCACAATTTTTTTCATAAAACTTAAGTGTGTATCCATGATCACATATTTGAATTATACTCAAAAGATTATGCTTAAGACTTTCTACCTACAAAACATTTTTAGTTCTAGTTCTACCATTATCCAAACTTAGTGTATATTTTCTAGAAATTCTGACAGTAGTATTATATCTAAATCTCACTATGCCACCATTGATCTTCTTCAAGGTTATGAACTTGCCCCTGTCTCCTATCATGTCCGTCAAACATCCACTATCAATGAACCATGGATTTTCTTCATTTCTTACATACAAAGTTGTCTCTCCCAACATATATTTTTTAATTTATTTTTTTTGCCATCAACTTGTCTAAACTTTCTTCTTGATGAATGGAGCCTTGAAACTATGGTCCTTATTGATTGACTCAGACACACTTCTACGGTATCAGGATATGTGTCTAAATTTTTTTCACTTGTAACATATTATGGCCTCTTCATTAAAGATTGATAGAGGAGCAAAAGAGTTGTTACTTTTGCTTGACTTTGCATGAGTTTCCTTCTCCTTATTTTTGAAATAGTTATCCCTTTTTTGACATTTTATTTTCTTATGACCATATCCATTAGAATAAAAATAATAACCATAAAAATAGGACTTGTTTGTGTATCTCTAACTTGATTGCATTTTGTAGCTCTGTTCCTTCTAGTGTTATTTATTTGATATCTACTCTATATTTTTAACTTCTTCCCTTTTTATTTCCTCTTTTGAAAAATCTTTAGCATAGCTCTTTCCTTTTTCTATGTTAACCTTGTCTATGAAAGTAGTAGCCTCCCTGTTCTCTTTTTCAAATCCAATACCTGACTTATCTAACATTTATGTTTGACTTTTTAATATCTTATACAACATATTAGTTATATTCTCAAACTTTTAAACATTATCTATTCTATCATTGATTGATTTATTTGTTTTCTCAAGATCTATTTTTAAAGAAGAAATTTCAATAACATACTTTTCACAATCTTCACTTACATTTTACAATTGTGTCATTATATTTTTTTCATTATTCTTGGCTTCTTCAAAGTGTGCTTGTAGATCTTTAATTTTTTCCTTTGACTCCTTTTCATTTTTTTTGATCTAGATCTTTAATATTCAATTCTTCTTCTCAAGAGATTTTATCTCTTCTTAGAAAAAAAAGAGTTCTCCTTCTAGATTCACTTCAACTTCATCATGTTCTTCTTCTTTATCACTTTTACTTTTTCTTGCAGAGTCATCCGCATATCTAGCCATGAATAAAATCTCTTCTTCTTCTAACTCACTGACTCCACTATCTTCGACTGAGCTAGGATATTTAGAATACAAACTCTTCTTAAATCCATTCTTAAATTTTCCTTTGAAATTCTTCTTGTATGTAGACTTTCCTTCTTCATTGTCACCATTACCCTTATCTGGGCATGTAGCTACAAAAGTCCAATATTTCCACAATCAAAATATTTAAGAGGTAGTTTTCTTTGATATTTACCTATGCCCTTTTTTATCTTGTGAATGAATAAATCTCTATTTTCATCTTCATCATCACTAGAAATACCACTTGATTCTTGAATCTTAGCCTTCTCTTTATTTGATGTATTAAAAGTAACTCCTCTCTTTGAGGGTTTCTCTTATTTGGTCCACATCTCATATGCCATAAGAATACCATGTAGCTCATCCAACTTTAGCTTGGATAAATTATTTATCTCTTCAATTGCCAAAATGTTTTCATCGTATCTCAATGGAAGAGATCTCAAAACTTTTTGTACTATGATTGATTATTCTAAATTTTCTTCAAGACCTTGAATCTGATTAACTATTTGATCAACCCACAAAAGATAACTTGTTATATTTTCTTCATCTTCCATTTTAAAACTCTCAAACTATCTTTTAAAAGTCTAAAGCTTATCTTGTTGAACCTTTCCATCACCATTGTAAATATTCTCAAGCTTTTTCCAGGTTTCATGAGCAAATTTACATTGCATAACTTTAACAAATTTTGATTCACATAAACCACATAAAATATCATTTAAATCGTCGGCATTATTTTCACTTTCCTTATTTTCTATCAAAGTAGTTACAAGTGTTTGTGGCTCTTCATATTCCTCCACCAGCTCTTGTCGAATGTTGAATCCAAGGGCCATCAAATAAGTCCTTATCCTTATGCTCCAAAAAACATAATGTGTCCCATAAAACAAAGGTGACTTATTTATATAAAAACATTCATGTGATCCAGCCATTCTACTTTTTCTGATCTACCTTCAAGCTATAAAACTCTTTTCAAAGGAACCTACTCTAATACTAATTGTTAAGCATGAAATATATTGAGAGGTTGGGGGGTGAATTAGTATATTATATATCTTTTACTTAATCAATTTTTTTCTTTAATCACTTAATCACATATTTAATATATGAAATAAAATTGAAACAATAACATGTAACATGAGAGAGAGAGAGAGAGAGAGAGAGAGAGAGAGAGAGAGAGAGAGAGAGAGAGAGAGAGAGAGAGAGAGCAAATTTTTACATGGAAACCCAAAGTAGGAAAAACCATGGAGAACAATCTCAAGTATATGAATGAGTAGTAACTCAAATTACAATGTTTGTAAGCACCAATTTGTGGGAGTACCAACCCTTTTCTTTAGCATCAACATAATAACTATTTGTGAGCACCAATACATAAGATCACCAACCCCTTGTAAAGATTTGTTAGCACCAACCAATAGGATGACCAACCCTTCTTTTATATAAAACACAACTATCTCTCAATGTTACTTACTTAATAGATGACAGAACATTGCAATATCTCTTGCTTTTCTTTCCTCTTTTCTTATATAAAATAACTAAAAAACCATGCACTCTCTTCAATATTACAAATGTCTTCTCAAGTATTAACTTATTGATTTCCAAATGATGTTTGGCATTCACCCTTTATGACCCTTCAATCCTCATGGAAAATAGTGCCAAACTTGCATGACCCTTAGTATCCTTGCATTTGAAAAGTCACATGGTGATCTTTCATAATATAATCCATCCTTTCATCTTTTGTCTTTATCTTGGTGACTTTTTGTATTCCTTAAAGAGTCCCTTCATGAAAAAATGTGCCATACCCTATAATGTCTTCACATGGTGACTCTTAGAATTCCTCAAGATGATTCTTCATGAGAAAATGAATCCCATTCCTCTTTTGCCTTTTTCCCATGACTCTTTGACTTCTTCATGGCTCTCTTTTGACTTATATACAAACAAAAATATATTAATTAATATTGAATAAATATTAACACACATTAGCCATGATATGAATATTAAAAACACTATTGAAATGTAATGGGGCCTTAAACAACAATGTTAGACCTTTGAAATCAATAAAAATATTTTCAACAACTCCCACTATGCTTTTCTTAGATCATATTCTCTCTTATTGAACTTATTAGCACACATAGGTGTACCCCTTCAGACAACAATCCATCTTGTAAGACATATTCTAACCATGGATCCTTGTTGAGTGTAGTTGGGTGATTGAAAGAATTATATGATTAATTTAAGTCTTCATCATCTTCATGCATTTCATTGAGTGATTAAATTACAACACTCAAAAGATGTATCTCATGCAGCAACAAGACTGTCCTACTCAATGTATCTACAACCTTGTTACTTTGTCCTTGTTTATACTTGATGGTAAAGGTGAAATTGTACATGTACTCCAACCCCTTCATGTGTCTTTGGTTCATTTTGGGATTATTGGTGATGAACTGAAGTTCATGATTATTTGTATAGATAATAAACACTTTTGGCATTATATAATGCCTCCACTTCTTCAATGTTTATACTATTTCATAGAGCTCTAAGTCATATGATGATTACTTGTTAGCATAATTAAATGTTTCATTGAAATAGGCTATAGGTATGACCTATTGGCTTAGTAAAACTAGTATTTCCACTCCACTTGGATCACATTCTATTTAAAACACTTTTTCGAAGTTTAGCAATGCTAGTATAAGTTGTTCCATTATCCTTTGCTTCAAGTATTGGAAACTTTTATCAGCTTTCTCACTACAAACAAAACTCTTTTTATCTCCCTTAATGGTGTCTATGATAGGAACACATACCTCACTAAAATTTATAATAAACTTCCTATAAATATAGAAACTTTCAATACCATGAAATATTCTTACCTCTCTAGATGTCCTAGGTGTTGATCACTCCATGATTGCCTTCACCTTGTTCTTATCCATATTTAGCATGCCTTGAGAGATGACAAATCCAAGGTAAATGAGTTTTGACTTCATGAATTCACACTTCTTAAGGTTGATTAACAACCTTTCTTTTTGCAACCTCTTCATGACTAGATGCAAATGGTGAAGGTGTTCCTCATTGTTATGGTTATAGATAAGTATGCCATCCAAATATACCATTAGAAAATTGCCTATAAAATACTTGAGGACTTCATTCATTAGAATCATTAAAGTGCTTCTTGCATTGGTCAAACCAAATGGCATAATAAGCCATTCATACAATCCTTCATTTATTTTGAAAGCGATTTTGAACTCATCTCCTTGTTTGATCCTAATCTGATAGTACCCAGTATTGAGATCACTTTTAGAAAAATAACTTTATATACTCAATAAATCCATCAAATCTTCCATATTAAGAAGTAGAAACCTATATATAATAGTGACCTTGTTGATATCCCTTGAGTTAGTACACATTCTCCACTCACCTTCCTTCTTAGGCACCAACATTGTAGGCGCTACACAAGGATTAAGAATTTTTAAGATCAGTCCTTTATCTAAAATCTCTTGCACTTGTATCTTGATCTCTACATTATATTTAGAGGTAACATTATATGATGCCTTGTTAGGAAATCTTTCTCTAGGAATAAAGTTAATTTAGTGAGTGATGTTCTTAATAGGTGGTAATGTACTTGGCAGCTCATCCACCACTATTTCTTCATACTCTTCCAACATGTTTTTGATTTCCTGAGGCTAATATTTGATCTTTATGGTTTTCATAATAGTCCTAGTCTTGATTACCAATTCAAATCCCAACTCATATTTATTCATGGCACTTAGAAAATCTTTACCACTTACCAACATCACATTTGACCCAACTTGTTGGTCATTGTCTTCATCTTTCATGGGCAACAAGGTATGTCAAAATCCATCTTTAACCAAGGTATACACATTCATCATACCATCATTAGTGGTTTATCTATCATATTTCTAAGGCATTCAAAGAATCACATGTCAAAAATCCATGGGCATGACATCATAAATGACCTTGGCCTTCTACCTTCCAACTTAGAATTCCACACAACTTTGCTCACTTACCAAGACTTTTTAACCCTTGTTCAACCATGATACATTATATGGTGTGGGGTGAGGCAACTGCTTCAATCCAAGTTTACTAAAAATTTCAATAGAAAATATATTATCCATACCTCTTAGATCTATGACCATTTTACAACATTTACCTTAGAATTTATAAGAAGTCTTAAAAAGAGATTTTCTTTTTGGTAGTTCTTTTTCCTTGGGTGGCTTGATCAGCACCCTTCTGATTATATATTATTTTCCTAATTCATATTCTTCCACAAGTGATGGAGAACAAAAAACTCTCTTCCTCAACTCCTTGTTGCAATTTTATTCCTTCCTTTAGTTCTTGGACTTCCTACTAGCTAATCCTCTAGGCACTCACATGATCTATGTCCAACAAACTTGTTTCATTTAAAACACTTTCTTGTAAATACACCTGATATTCTACCCCTTGGTGTATATCCACCCATATAATAAGGCCTCCTACCTCTAAATCCTCATCTTGAACTAGATGGTTGCTCATGGTGAAGACGAGCAACATCAAACCACTAATTAGATTATAGGGGGAGACTAGAAAGAATTGCCATCTAATGAATTTATAAACACCAATAATTGTAAATGACCTCCAAATATGTAAAACAATGAAGGTGTGATTTAATATTTTAAGTCATAATTTAGAATTTTAAGAAGAGTTTTTGTCAAAAATAAGTTGATTTTAGTTTTGTGTTCACTACCAAGATTCAAGAAATATAAACATGAACTATGTTAAATTTTTATCGATTATAAGGCTAATCCTCCATTTCTTCATAATTCACAATAGCCACACATTTACACAATTCAAAATAATATGATAGAAGATAATATATTATTATTTTAGATTACCAATAATGTATTTATAATTAATATACATTCTTGTTATTTTTCAAGAATCATTCAAAGTTAAAACATGCCTAAAAATATGGAAAAAAGGAAATTTTATTTCAATGTGGTAAGCCAAATTATTATCATTCTAAAATATTTTCAAATAAGTAGTTAGACAATACCAAGTTTATAACAAAGAGATACATCTACTTATTTTGTTAAAACCATTATTTTAATGGAAATGTATCCATGGATGGGAAAGAAACAATTGTTCGTAATGTGCATAAGCCTCTTCAATGTTTTCGTGAGAAAATAAAATCTAATCAAGAAAGACATTACAAGTAAAGTATAAATGTAGTGGAAACCATATTTTTTATGCCACCAAATGTAAAGTAAAATTTAACATTGGAAACATATTTTTGATAAAATTGGTCAATAGGTGATCTTATAGTAAACTAAAACACACAAAAATCTATAACAATGACCTTGATCATATTCAAATATATTCAAGAAGATGTGTAATAATTGCCTAATGTATTAAACTACATTAATTACCAATTGTATTCTCTATCATAATATCTTAGTGATTATGAATATATAGAAGGAATAAGTGGAGTTAAATCACATGAGAACTCATCATGAGGCTGAGTGTTACTCACTTTTGAACTCATAAAATAACTCATAGTATCACTTAGTTGAACTCTAAGTGTAACACTAGGTAGAACTCACTCGCTCACCCACTTACACCTAAGAAAGATAAATCTATATGTGTAAGGATAATCCATTTAATAAATAAATGGAGTAATAAATATCCTACACCAACAGCCCCACTTAAGCGTATCTTAGGTTGGGAAAAAGATGGGTCTCAATAACAAGGCCTAGTAAGGTACCCACTTACAATTGAACATTCAAAAGGTGGAGTAAAAAGAGAAAATCCAAGCTCCCCCAACACCCCCTCCCCCCCACAACCCACAAAGAGAGATAAATAAGATAAGGTAGGAATAGAAAGCCCACTCCAACATTCCCCCTTAAGCATAGCTTAGGTAAGATACATAATTGGGTCCCATCAACGAGCCCTAATGAGGTACCCAAGTATATAGTGATGATCCCAATATTTTAAAAAAATATGACAGATGTGTGCCTTTATAAAGAAGAGAGAGAAGATAAGTGTATAAGGTCACATTGTGAATTTTGTTATAGGTCCCTCTGTAACAAATATTTTCTCTTTCTTTTGGAGGAAACAAACCCCAAGATATCAAATTGTTGAATTCCCACTCAAGTGTAATGTAGATAGGAATCATGATGTAGATCTCTATAAAATTCTCAAAAGTCTCCCTGTTAGTGATAAAATGTGCCAGAGTCTGATTAGGAATCATAATCATAATTATAGAATATGGCAATAAGGAAGCATATAATGAAGGGGAGTGAATGGGAGGGTTTATAATTATCCTTATTACATACATAGAAGAGAGTGGCATGGAATATTTACTAAAGGAATGCCCATGAGAAGAGGAGAGCAAGGCTCAACAACCATTGAAATTGAAGATTGGTCTATAGATAAAGCAATCAAATCTTCAAGATGAATGTCCATAGGAACATATAAGTGATAAATACTCTCAATGGAATCAATAAAGTCCTCCAAAATGTAAGTTTTTGAAGGATCTAAAAGAGCAAAAAATTTCATAAGAACAAATGTAGAAGCTACAATGAAAAATATAAGGTTTGACAAAATCTTTTCATGTTGTGGGGATAAAAAAAGGATCAATTAGGTGTTTTTTAATGTCATGTTACATCAATAATGCCAATAATTGATTTGGTGGTAATTATCCCCCTCAATCTGAGTGGAGGAGATGAAGAGGTCTCCCTGACTGGGTGACAACAAATTGGTAAAAGACCTTAAAATGAGTAAAGGTTTCACTCTTATTCATGAGAAAGAAAACCCATGTCTTGTGATAGAAATCATCAATGAATAATTTAAAGTGTTTTAATCCTTGGAAAGAAGCAACCAGGTCTAAGTACATATTGATATGTACCACATCAAGATGATCCTTGACTTATTAGGAACTCAACTCAAACAAAACCATATATTATTTATTAGCAAGGCATTCAGGGCTTAAAGGCAAATAATGGGATACATGAGGAAGTCCAAATATCATATCCATAGAGATAAGTTCATACAAATAAATAGAGGAAAGATGCCCATATATATAATTCCATAGTGTAGTAGATTCTACCATAGATGAAGTGAGAGAAACAACATCGTATGAAATTACATCTAGGGCAAATAATCAATCTTTAAAAAAAGTTCTAGAAATGACCTTAACTTCTTGTAAAAGGAGACATGATTTTGTGTAATTATTTATCATAGACTCTAACTAAAATTTATGATTCAAGAGTTGACTTACATACAAGAGTTTTTTTGTCAAGATGGGGACCTACAATACCTTTTTGAGAGTACAAATTCTCATCCTAAGAAGAATGGTGATAGTTCCATTTCCTTCTAGAAAAAACTCTTTATTGTCTACAATTCAAACTCAATATCTAGTGGGTTGATTAAGTAGTAAACCAAACATTTCCTTACATCTTATCATATGCTTGTTGGTACCAGAGTTGATCAACCAAACATTGTTCATTTGTGATGAGGTTTAGGAGACAAGAACTATGTTTTTATATACACTGCCATAATATGCTTTTATGTGTACCTCATATTTATATTCATCATCCTATTTGTATTATGTTTCTACATGTTTATGTTTCTTCCATTGTTGAGAATGTATATTGGATTTATGTGGATCATCTCCACTAGATGTGCCCTCTTAATAGGATGAACCTTGTGTCAAGGCATTATATGAGTATAAATCAGTGTCATGCATATTGGCGTGGTAAATATGATAACATATTTTTTCATTTTATATTTATGTTATTTTTGTGACTACTTTGATGGTCTTTTCAATAATTTTGGATCATGTTGCTTGAAAAGCAAATTTTTGTCTTCAATCATATCTTACATGGATCAGATGGCTTCTTATTATTGAAGTAAATTTAACGGTTCTTATAAATACACTACTTGATTTGTGATGTTTAGTATTATTATGAATGTGTGAAATTGAGAGGGGAAATCTCTCAATGTGATAAAAAATAATAGCCTATCATTGATCATTTATCCAAGTGTAACTAATTCTACTCAAAGTTATGTTACCTGGCATAAGAACTCCCCAACTTTCTTACCATCTTACATACTAACAATATGAAGCTTGGAATGGATATGGGTAATATTCATCTTGTTCTTCACCTCTTAAATTATGAATAGAATGTCCCAAACCTCTTTTGATGTTGTAACATCCCAAATATTAGGTTGAACCTCATCAGTGACATTGAGTGTGATCAATATTAGGGATTTTTCATTTGACTTGTCATATTTTATTCACTAATTAGATCCAATAGGAGGGTTCATCATACTAGTGACAATGAACCATAGTTACTTTAATTGAACAATCATTCACATATTTGTATTCCATACAATAAAATTTATCCCTTTGAGAAGTTAGACATCGAATAAGATTAATTTTGGTGTAGACATTTTTTTAATTTATTTATACAAGTTTTCATAATACAAATAGTATTTTATTTCTTCAAAATTGTTTTATGTATAAATAAGTATACCATTATTAAGAACAAAAAGTACCATGAAAGTTGGATTAGTATACTTGTACAACCAAACATAGATGCTTGTGTGGGCATTTATCTTCACATTCATCATTTGCATCATATCCTTCATCATGTTTTGTGCAAATTTTTAATTCCTAGAACTTCACATTGCACATAAAATATTCAAGCAAGCATTGGTAAACTTATTCATCCAGTTGAGGATTCCCAATGTTCAAGAAGGCATCTTGTAGAGAATAATAAAAACTAATGGGATTCATCCAAATATTTTAGAAGAGATTTAGAAGTGTCACATACAAATACACTTTCTTTTCTCTCTTTCAGGAAGAGTTACCTTCTTAAGAGTGACAGTCACTCGAACCTTTTCATCAAATTATACATACACCTCTATAGTCTATGAAATAAGATGGAGCATGCTCAAACGAAAATATATAGGCTTATTTAAATTAAGGCATCATTTCCTTTTAGCCTTAGAATACTCTATAGATTTATGAAACTTTTCAATAGTTTCACTAGTAGGAAAGATGGCACATTTAAGCTTCAACATATGCCTTATTTCTTGGACCATAGCAGTATTCACATCATTATTTTTTAATTCCATGATTCTTCCCATATTTATATGAATAATATTCAAAATATCATCTACCATGAGAACCCTTCATGCACTATAATCAATCCATAATATAGAATCACATATTAGAAGGTATGTGCTTTAGCTTTTCTATCTACAAAACTTAAGTTCTAGTATGCCTTATTGTAGTCTCTTTCACATTAATTTTTGGCTACTTGGAATGCTCTGATACTATATGAAGACCAAATGACATTGATTGATTAAACAAAGACATAGTAAGAGAATAAATACAATACAAAATTGGTTGGGACATAATTGCCTATAACTAGAATCAATTACCTAACTATAACTAACCATAGTAACTAAGTGATGTATATTACAAAAAAAATAATATCTATGAGTAAACTAACATAAAATACTTTTCATGGAGAAAGGTTATTATATATCTTTGAAGGTAGATTAAAAATAAAATAGATGGATTTTTTGAAGATCAAAAGTGACAAAAAGAGGATAATCACCTCCAACAAGGGGATGAGGTAGGTTTAATTCCACTAGAAGAATACCTCCCTATGATAATGAAATTAAAGAAGATAATAGACAATGGTTTTAATTAATAATGAAAAGGAAGAGGAAGAAGATAGGACAATGTTATGGTGGTGGTAAGGGTGTTTCCAAATCATTGTAGGTCTTATTTTTGTTACAAATCTGGATGAGGACACAAAGCATTTGAGTGTCAACACTATCATGGGAATAAAAGAAGGTCAGAGGACTACCTAAGAGTGAATTTAGTTGAGATTGAGTTATAATATAAAAATACATAAGCTATTATAATAAACAGTGGAGAAATTATTAAGATGAGTAGAACAATGTTTTTTCCAAGGAAAGAACATGTACAAAATAAGGAAGGTGGTGATGCATGACTGCGAACACACATTTTTACAATAAGGTGAACATCATGAGGTTATATATGCAAAATAATTATTGATGGTGTTAGTTATGAAAATATGGTTTCTAAAGAAATGGTAGAGAAAATAAGACTATAATGTGAAAAGTATCCATATCCTTATCGAATCTCATGTTTTAAGAATGGAAATTTAGTTACATTAGATAAAAGGTGTTTAATTAAGTTTTATATATTAAAAATATACATAGATGAATTATGGTGTGATGTTATTCCAATGGATGAATTCCATGTGTTGTGAGGAAGGTCATGGAATTATGATAGGAAAACAATTCATTGTGGATCAAAGAATACATGTACTTTATGAAAATGTGTTACAAAGGTGGTTTTATTACCTCCTAAATAAGAATGGAAGGCATAAATCATGTTATCTACAAAATAATTTATCAAACACATGAAGATGACCTATTTTTGTTATGTATTCATAGAAAATAAAAAAGAAACCTAAGTGGCATAGATACTAGTAGAATCAACATAAGTGTTAAAATAATATGCATATGTTATACCTGATGAGTTCTAAATGGTGTACTATAAAAGAGAGACATTCAACATCATATTTATTTGATTTCAAGATAAAATCTACCCAATCAAGCAACTTATAAGATGAGTCCAATAGAATGTGTAGAATTAAGTAAACATGTTACTGAATTGGTCAGAAAGGGTGTAGTAAGGGATAGTATGAGTCCATATGAAACACCCCCATTACTAATTATAAAGAAATAATTCACATTGAGGATGTGTGTGGATAGTAAATAAATAAATATAATTACTATAAAATACATATTTCTTATACCTTATTTAGATGATATGATAGATGTGCTTGCATGAGCAAAATACTCTATGTAGATTGATCTAAGGAGTGGATATTATTAGAATCAGATTTGTGAAAGAGGTGAATGAGAAAAAAAATTAAAGACAAAATATGGATTATATGAGTGGATCATTATGCCATTCATATTATCTAATGCACCCAACATCGTTATGTAGGTGATGAATATAATGTTGTGGGATTATAGTGGTAAGTTTGTAGTGGTTTATTTTGATGAAACTTTTCTATTTAGTAAGAGTTAATAAGATCACTTAAGACATTTGAGAATGGTATTAAAATGAATAATAAAGGTTGAGATTTATGAAAATATGAATAAGTGCATATTTTTGAAGAATAGTATGGTATTTATGGGGTTTATAGTTTCAACAAATAGTGTCATAATAGATGAATAAAAGGTAAAGTCGATTATTGAGTGGCTATTCCAAATAGCATCACACAGGTAAAAAAATTTCATGGTTTAAAATTTTTTTATTTAAATTTCATTAAAAATATATATATTTATATTATTGTACCAGTAATTGATTTCATGTGATGAAAAAAAATTGTTTGAGCAAAGGTGGCAATGGAGAAATTTCAATTGTTGAAGAAAAAGATTACATAAAAACTTTTAACAAAGTATTTGAGGTGGATTTTGATGCTTCACATTTAGGAATTGGTATTGTGTTGAGTCAAGAAAGAAGGCAAATAACACATTTTAGAGAGAAATTGAATGAGGTAATAAATAAGTATTATACATTAGATGTTGAATTTTATGCCACTGTACCAACATTAAAATATTGAAAACATTAAGTGGTGCCTAAATAATTTATCCTATTTATAGATCATAGGCCTTGAAGTATTTGAACACTTAAAATAAATTAATTAGTATCCATGTAAAGTGGGTGTCTTTCTTGTAAGGATATGTTTTTGTTTTGAAGCATAAATTAGGAAATTAGAATTAAGTAGTTGGTGTTCTGAGCACAGGGGTGGGACTGTTAACTAATTTGGTGAGTGAAGTAGTTGGATTTGAAGTTGTTAAGGAACTATATGATACTTATTTGAATATTGAAAAGATATTTGATCAATGCAATAATCCATTAAGAGGCGAGACAGATACTATTTATGATGTGTAAATTATATAAGATGGTTATATCATCAAAGGAAAATAATTATGTATTCCAACTAGGTCTCTAAGGGAAAAAAATATTAAGTGAACTGCATTGTGGTGGTTTGACTTGACATTTTGGTAAGACTAAGATAATAACATTACTGAAGGAGAAGTATTTTTTGCTAAATGTTAAGAGAAAGGTGGAAATATATATTTCAAGTTGTATGATTTGTCAGGTGGCTAAAGGTCATGCTTAAAATAGAGGGTTTTACATGACATTATCATTTTTAATAGATTTGAGTATGGATTTTCTGTTGGGGTTATGAAACACATAGAGAGATAATGATTCAATTTTTGCTATTATACACATTTTTTATAATTTGGTTCATATTATTTCCAATAAGAAAAATAATGACCCCACTAAAGTTGCATAACCATTTGTTAAGAATATTGTGAGATTGCATGGTGTTCTAAAAACCATTACATCAAATAGGGACATAAAAAATTAAATCAATTTTGGAGAATTATAAGGAAAAATTAGAGAACCAAGCTATAATTTAGGAGTGCATGCCACCCCTAAATTTATAGATAGATAGAATTAGTAAATAGGAGATTGGAAAATTTGTTGATATGCTTAGTTGGAGAGAAGTCCAAGAAATAGGAATTGGATTTACAACAAGTCAAGTTTTCATATAACAGTTCAGTGAACCGATCAACAAAAAAATAACATTTTAGATTAATTATGATAGAGATCCTATGGTTATTTTAGATTTGGTGTATTTACCAATTGTAGAATGAGTTAGGGATGATGCAAAAGCATTGAAAATCACATACAACTATTGCAGGTAGAAATATGAAGAAAGCTACATGAATGTAATGAAAAGTATAAAACAATAACTAATGTAACAAGAAGGTCAAATGTATTTTAATAAGGATATTATATGATGGTTTATTTTAGGAAATATATATTTTTAAAATAAATATAAAATAGGTTGAAGTACTATAAAATTAGTCTATGCAGAATTGTGAAGAAAATCAATGGTAATGCTTATGAGGTGAGTTTACCACATAATTTTGATATCTTTTCAATATTTAATGTTTAAAATTTATATTATTTTCATGGAGAATATGGTGAAGGTTAATAATATGAATAATTGGATTGGAACCAATAGGTACCAAAAAAAAAGAAACAAAAGATAGTGTAACTTCTAGATATAAAAATAGTGACCACAAAACAAGGAAGCTATAACAGGTATTTAGTATAATGGGAAGGAATAACAAATGAATACAACACTTGGATTTAATAATGGGATATAAAAAAAGTGAAAAGAATAAATGACATGGTATTAATCATGGAAACTAACATGAGTTGAGTTGTTTTCATTTAGAGGAGAATCATGTGTCGAATTATCTTCTTAAGGCCATAATTTTTGATCTGTAAGTCTATTTGAGATCTTGTTTATGCAAAAATGAAGGTATCATAAATTTTAATCTAGACATAACCATATATATCGAATTAGGTACATTTTCATAACTTTTTGAGTCCATAAATGACCATGTAAGGGTTCAAGACTGCATTTTAATATACTTTTAAGGATTTTTCCATTTTTAGAAATAATGTATTTTTGTTACCTAACATGGAGTAGAGTTCAAATTCATGCATTAGGTTAATTTTAGTTTTTATGGGATATGTGGATATTTTTCATACCATGTAAGATTGCATGCAAAATTCACTAAAAATAGTGATTGAAAAACTAGTTAGAAGATGAAAGTTACTAAAAATAAAAATTGCTAAAAATAGCATGAGTCAGTTAGATTTCGGTAGATTTTGATTTATTTAAGGTTTATTATTATCCATGTCAACTCCAATTTATATTTTATCTTTATTTAAAAATAATTATGAAATTCTTTATTCATTTATTGAGAATCAACAGAGAATATTTCTTTCATGCAATTGCTAAGTTTATGCCTATTGATATTTTGCTTAGCTAGTATGTATTTTCATCATGTTCAAGGTAGAAAATTAAGAAGAGAAACATAAATAATATCCAATGAAAATGTTACATAATTAATAAATAGGTATAGATTCAAAAATGGCATAAATCCACCATAACACATTCAAAGACTAGAAGAATGTCCCATTAAAACATGGTATCCAAACTCATAACTACTTGAGATATGTTGGCAAAACCAGATATATTAAATTGTTAGAATAGAGATTATGTCTTAGTTAGTGCATTCTATTATAGCGTTGATTACATGTTTAGATGATAGATTAGGTACAACAACAGTTATTAGTTAGTATAATGCATAGTTTATTTAATCGAATAAAAGCTTTCTATATTGTATATATTTTCATCTGTCGCTTCAATAAATTATCATAGCATTCAGTCTTATAATCCTTCATTATATTAGAGTGGTGTCTGATCATTTACAATGATTGTCTGATAAGGCTCACAAGATAGTCTAGAAGCATCGAGACGTAAGAAGTGAATGGTGCAACAGCTATTGAAACACGTAAGGCAAATATCATCAAAGTATTCATTCTCATTCCATGAAAGATAGTCTAGAAGGCATCTTGAAGGTTTGCAAACACTTTGAATATTGGTAATTTATACTTGGAGATCTAGCGTCTGGCTTCAAAATCACCCATTCCAGTCTGGGGTCAAAATCAATTTTTTGAATTGACATTTATTTGTTTTTGTTCCTGATGCTCACCTTGTTCCTCCTAATCCTACCTTTGTTGACGGAGTGTCCATGCAAGATGTGGTTATAAATGAAGAAATCAGAGTCTGGGTTTATGTATACCTGTCAGGGAATAATAAATCGTCGATTGAGAAGCTTCCGTTGGTGATCCATTTTGGCAGTGGTGGGTTATGCTTCACCCATGCCAAATGGCTAATGTATTAATATTTCTACCTTCGCCTTGCATTTTTTCAACTTTTCTGTTTGCCGCTTCAACAAAGCAAATATATTTCATGTTGTGCGTGTTACCATATAACCAGATGATTCATAGTTTATAGTTTTAATAGTTTTGATGTATTTGGTATATGAAAATTGTAAGGTCATAACAATTTAGTGGTTATTTATTTTGATATTAAATAGAGTTATTTTGTCTCTTAAGAGAGTATTCAAAGTCTTTTAATTGTGTTTAGATTTATTGTTTTATATAAAAAAAGTCAAAAATTTAAAAAGTGTCAAAAGGTTGGTTTTAAAATAGGTCGGTTTTTATGACTCAAAAAAAGTCAAAAGTCATGTCATCCAGAGTCAATATTGTTTTGGGTCCATTATGTCAAAAGTCAACAAATCTTTTGTACGGATGCATTATTGAGTGACACTGACATCCTGAGTTGTATGTGTTAGTAGGATAGTTTTTCCCTCATAAGTGACATGCATATGATCTTCATCGAGACATTGACTAAGTGAAGCAGCTTCATATACTAGAGGCTGGAGGATACACAGAGGCTGGAGGACAATTGGAATCCTCTTATGAGTCACCTATGATGAGGTCACACCATTGCTATGGTGAAAATTTTTGGTGTGTTTGTTTTATGCTTTACAGTATGTTTTTCAATAAAGTACTGAACATGATTTTCCAGATTGGTACCTCCTAAAAAAGAATGTTGTGGGGAGAAAAAGCACTAAAGTAGCACTTGGTTCTTGGAAAAGGGTTTGTGGTAACCCAAGAAACCATTGAAGTGAAGTAAAAACCTCCTACAACGCTCCAAGTTCGTGGTCAGCCTATAGTAAAACACCATATGGGTTTGTGATAATCCTCATAATCTAAGAAACCACCAAAGGTCTTAGCAAAGAGAAGTGTTCCTATCAATTTCAAGTTTTTAGTAATCTTGCAAGGAAAAACCAAGGTGACACGAAGACCTTGAAGCCACAAAAATGGCATGCCACATCAAAAAGTGAGCAGGTTATGCAGAGAGTGTAAATCTTTTTACAGGGTTTGTAATAAAAGAGGGGGCGGTTGCGGAGACCACTATTTATAAATATGATGTTTGTAAAAAAAATGTATTAAAGGGGGTAATGTTGGCAAAACTAAATATATTGCATTGTTAGCGGCGTGGGGAGACAACTATTTAGAAATATGATGTTTGTAAAAAAAATGTATTAAAGGGGGGAATGTTGGCAAAACTAAATATATTGCATTGTTAGCATAGCAATTATGTCTTAGTGCATTATGTTATAGTGTTGTTTACATGTTTAGATGATATATTAGGTACACTAATAGTTATTAGTTAGTATAATGCAAAGGTTATTCAATTGAATAACTACTTTTTGTATTGTATATATTTTCATCTGTCGCTTCAATAGATTATCACATCATTTAGTCTTATAATCCTTCAAGGTCCTATTGTTATCTCATGGCATGTATTCACATGCTTAATAGGAAATAAGCCTACATAGTTGGTGGAGGGATTTAACCCCACCAGTTTTAATAACCCAAAAAATTAGCTATGGGACTTTTCCCCTTATCGCAGTATGCTAATGAAGGCTTCTAGCAATGTGGGAATAGTATAGAGTTGGCAGATAGAAAGTAAATATTGGACACAAAAGATAAATTATACTTATTTTTCTATGCCCCCTCCCCAAAAAAAACATAGAGGATGGGAAATAGAAATTCATGGAGAAGACTAATTTGAAAATAAATAAACAATATAACCATATTCATAAAATACCACATATCATTGAATAAATCTAAATCCTTCATCTAAAAGGAAAAGGGATGAAATTAAAACATTCAAAACAAGGGAAATTTCAATAATAAAATAATATCCTCAGATCATTAAATTTTGATACAACTTTAAAAAAGGTAAAGTCTTATGAAAACAATAATAAATATTACCTTAAATAGGGATATGATTTTTCCTTGTAGTTAACAAAATCTATCCTCTAAATTTATTGTGTTCCCTCTTTCTGTTCTTACAATAAAATGTTTTTTAGTCACACTTGGCTATTTGGCAAAATTGAATCCAAATGATTAATTTTTCCATCACAATTGTTACTATGTGGCTTATGGTTCAAGCGATTATAATTAAAAATATCATATAAATGAATATTATTTTTATTTTCCCCTTATAATTAATGTGGTTCTCTTCACTTTATCACATTTATAGATTTGTGTCAATGAATCATATTTGTATTTCCCCATTGTCATGTGAAGAGTAATCCATATTAAAACATAAATTATCCATGTATATTTTGGCCACCCAATTATAATATACCAAGTATTAACAAAGTCAAAGTCTCACGTATCCCAATTGTATGCAACATGACTACCATCACTACTAACACTACTAAGGTCCACTCTTTGCAGTTGTGCTTATTGGATCTCTTGATTTAATGACAATAAATTAGATAATTGATTGATGAACTCAGTGCAAAACCTTATGAACTCATTTCATAATTGGTATGCACAAAAGGATTAAAACACATCATAAACCCTTATTTTTTCACATAAACTAAACTCATCATACTACATCTATGCTATTTTGAACACGACATACCCAAAATAATTAGCTAATGTAAACATGAACACTACAATACATAATATACATTAACGAATTTAACAAAGCTTCAATTTTACATATGAGATCAATATTATTCAATAGTGGCCTAAGGCAAATCTCCAAATTTTAATTATTGTGAATTAAACTCTTAGTCTTTAGTCCTCATGATTAGAAAGGTTTTTTTAATATTAAAGGGACTATGATACACCATATAACATGGTCTCAAAAGATCTATTAGTGGTCAAAGAATATGTTTCACATAATAAACATGGGAATTTGTGATCCAAGTTCAATATATAAGGATTTAACATAAATCCATGACCATTTTATGAATTAACTATTGGTTACCTCATACGTTGCATCATCTAATATTTAGGTGATGGTGATTTACCTAGGCCTTTCCCTCTATTGAACTAGGCCTCTTTAATTTTATCAGATATATGTTACCCTTTATCTATTGACATTATCTCCAAAACCTTGAATGAAATAGTGCATTATTTTTAATCATAAATAAATAACTTGTGTAACAAGGGATTAGAATGATCATTTCTATTTCATTTATTCACTATTCCCACTCATTATTAAGGATCATATTCTACCATAATTTTTTATAGAAAAAAGTAATGATATGACATCATATAATTTAAATTAATGACAAGCCATTTGATTTCATAGGAGATTCAATGAAATAAACAAAATATAATAAAATCAAAATATAAATTTCCACTATTTGATTTCTAAACCAACAAAAGCAATATCACAAAGTAAGATAGAGGTGAAATTAATAAATTATGCATATGATTGCCAATCTTGTTGGCTACTTGAATAATCGCAACATAATCAGAATGATATGATGCGATGAGATATTTTTGGTACAATGCCCACCTATCCACCCTTTCAAATTTTACACGGAGTTCATAACAGAATATTGGAGAATCATGTGATTACATTGCTTCCACACACACACTGATGATAATTAGACACTTATGTTTACTACTCAAGACTAGTTCTACATAGATTGACTCAACTTAGCCCGAGATCCATTCGATTATTTGATAATTTAAATCACTTTGTCTATTCCTATCCACTATCAACCCTTTTTTATGGGAATTTATTAATCTTCAATTGGTGCATATAATACTACCTGCCCCCACATCAATTTTTGGGGAATCTTCTAAATTTGCCCCAACAACTGTTTGCCTTACCAAATTGAATGTGGTAGCTTATTTTGAAATTAGATTTAAGCATCTATTTTCATGGGCATGCAAACAAGATAAAAGGAAATATTGTTACAGTTAGTTTTTTTGGGAAAAGCAAGATAGAGATAATAGAAGCCTGCAGTAGTAGCATAAGGAATGTGTGAATAGAACAATAGAGAGTGGAAGAATATTTCAGCTATGAATAGAGTTTTGTATACAGTAGCATAGGCTATGCACATGCAGCTATAGAATTCCTATAAGCATCTCTAGACTTGAAATAGTTTAAAGCTCTCATGATTGGGGAAAATTACAAGAACAAAGTAGTAGCTCTGCATCAATTTGTATGAATTTTTTTATTGTTATTTTTCAATGAAAAATATAATACATATATTTAATGTTTTGAGTCTTCTATATACTCTCTCTCCCTCTTGTATTTTTGTGTTTGTTTTATTATATCCTCATAATCATAGAAATAGTTTTTGAATAGCCATCAAATCCCCCTGCATTTGAAAAGTTGTATCAAAGCCCTATTTTTCTGGGTAGTTATAAATTATTTATGGGTGTTCTTGGAAAATACCTAAATCCTCTAGGAATTAATAGCTTTCTCAAATTTGAGAAGCAAGGAAAGTGGGGATAACAAAGGATGGCATCAGCCACCAAACTTTGATGGGTAGAACTATGATATATGGGCTAAGAAGATGAAAAAAAATTGGTTGTAAATGACCTATGGGAGATGGTCATTAATGGCTTCACTAATACTACAGACCTAATAGCCTATATAGCCCTATATAATGCCTAAAGAAATTAGTTGAAGTAAACCCATATGAACGATTTAAAATCTCTCAGCTTGATTGAGGCAGCCTTGATTGAGGCAGCCTTGATAGAGGCTATTTTCCCCCACATTGTAACAACAAAGTATTCAAAATAGGCATGGGAAATACTCCAAAATAGCTATAAGGGGAATGATAAAGTGAGATTAGTAAAGCTCTAACTACTAAGGAGAGATTTTAAAACTTGAAAATGAAGGATAGCGAGTCTATTTCAAACATCCACACTAGGGTTTCTACCATGATTAATCAACTTAGAATAAATGGAGAAACAATGGATGATTAAAGGATTATTGAGAAAATACTAAGGAGTCTACCTTCTAGATTTGACCCCATTATCATAGCCATTGAAGAGGCCAAATAACTATCTAAAATGATAGTGGATGAGTTGATGGGTTCACAACAAACCCATGAATAGTGGTTGAATAGATTTGTTACTTCCCTAGAGCAAGCTTTCAATGCTCAAGCCATTGCAAGAGGTAGGGGAGGAGGAAGAAATAGTAGAGTTAGAGGTCAAAGAGGTAGAGGAAGAAGCAACTCCAAAAGAGGAGTTTCAAACATCTAAGAGGAGGCAAACACATCACAGGTAAGCTACCAAGATAAGAAGAAGAACAATAGTTCTAATTAGAGGTATGACAAAAGCAATGTGCAATGTTATTACTATCATAAGTTTGGTCATTATGATAGTGAATATAGGAAGAAATAACATGATCATGGAGGCCAAAATGCTAATGTAGCAAATGAGAACAAGGGTGAAAATGAAAAATAGTCCAATATATTTATTGTTTATAACCTTACAGAGAGGAGTAGTGATGAAGTATGGTACTTAGACAATTATTGTATCAACCACATGAGTGGTAAATAAATTTTTTTTTCCTCCATAGATAGTAGCATACAAACTGAAATTAAAATGGGAAATAATGAGAAATTTCCCATCATAGGAAAAGGTACAGTTAACATTCAAACCAAGAATGGTGCGAGGAGGAAGATCTAGGATGTCTACTATGCCCTAAGCATAAATCATAATCTATGGAGCATTGGAAAAATGATCCAAAATGGTTATAAAATCCTGATGGAGAATGGAGAGTGCATGATATTTGACAAAGGAGGTAGCAAGAAAGTGATTAGAGTAGTACAAATGATAAGAAATAGAATGTTTCCTCTTAGGATATATATAGAGTCTCTGACTCTATCTCTCGCATAGTTTCCAACACTATCTCCATCAATCATAGTAGTGGGACAACAATTTGACTTTAGGAAAATCATAAAAGACCCATCCAAGCTATAGAATTTAAATTATGAGTACTTATATTTTTCTAGTTTGAGTTTATTGTCCAAGAAAGGCATGGTTAGAGGGATACTGAACATTGTTGAGCCCAATGGAAAATGTGAATCTTGTATTTTAGGAAAGCGACATAAAAAACCCTATGAACTAGGGTATTCTAGGAGAGTGGAAGAACCATTGAAGTTGGTGCACTTAGATTTGTATGGTCTCATGAAAACCCACACCTTGGTTGTAAATAGTTATTTCATGATATTTATAGATGATTATAACAAAAAAATCTAGGTTTGTTTTTTGAAAAACAAATTAAAAGCCTTCAAGAATTTCAAGTGGTTTAAGGCCTCGGCTAAGAATCAAACAAGACACTATATCAAATCCCTAATAACAAATAAAAGGGGAGAGTATATCTCTAAAGAATTTTTAAATTTTTGCAAGAATGAAGGCATAGAAAAATAGTTTATAAGAACTTATACTCCACAACAAAATGGAGTGGCTAAAAGGAAAAATAGAACCATTGAAGAGATGGTAGCAGGAATCCTAAAAGCAAAAGGACTATCACATGATTTTTGGGGTGAAGCTGTGGTAACAATAGTTTACCTATTGAATAGGTGCCCTACAAAGGATGTTCATGATAGGATTCCACAAGAGGCATGGACAAATAAGAAATAGAGTGTTGAACACCTAAGAATCTTTGGGTGTGTGGCATATGCATTCATGTCAAAAGAGAAGAGGCAAAAGTTTGATGATAGAGGTAAAACACATATATTCATAGGCTATAGTGAAGATTCAAAAGCCTAAAAACTATATAATCCCATCACCAAAATGATTGTGACTAGCAGGGATGTTGAGCTCATTGAGAATGAAGCATGGGATGTAATGATGGATAGTACCATAGGTATTTTAGTCACAATACCCTTTGAAGATGAAGAAGCTCTAAAGGATAACAACTCTGGAGGAGCTCTAAAGAGTAGCAGCTTAGGAAAAAAGTATTGTATGTACTTAGATAATAATAGTTTTAGAGGTGTTCAGTAGAACATCTCTAGATGTGGACAATAATACACTACCTTTGGAGATCAATAGCTCTGAAGGTCTGTAATTCTAGAAATCAATAGCTCCAAATTTTTGTAGAGAAACAATTCTAGAGGTCAGCAATATAGTAGCTGCAAAGGCCAAAATAGAACTAGCTCTAGAGGTAATTTAGACCCTACACTCACATCATTAATGCCACATAGGACAAGGAGTGTGAGGGAGATTTATGACATCATAAGGTATGATGATTTTGATGAGAATATGGATTTTGCATTATTTTTTTATAATGATCCAATGCACTTGGAGGAAGCTATGAAATAAGAGAAGTGGTGTAAGGCCATGGATGAGGATTTGGATACTATAGATAGGAATGATACATGGTAGCTAACTAATTTACCCAATGGTAAAAAAATGATTGGAGTTAAGTGGGTCTACAAGACCAAATTTACTGTTGATGGAAAGATTGAAAGACATAAGGCAAGGATAGTTATCAAAGGGTACAAATAATAGCCTGGAAGAGATTATGATAAGACATATGCACCAGTTGCAAGGCTAGAAATAGTCAGGACAATCATAGCAATAGCATCCCAACATAGATGGAAGGTGTATCAAATGGACGTGAAGTTGACCTTCTTGAATGGAGTGTTGAAAGAGGAAGTGTATGTGGAGCATCCACCTACTTATGAAGTCCTAAGGTAAGAGGACAAATTATATAGGCTCTAGAAAACCATCTAGGGGATAAAACAAGCACCCAGGGCATGGTACAGTGGAATAGACTCATATCTAGTGAGCAATGGATTTAAAGAAAGTAGCAGTGAGCCCACTCTTTAAATCAAAGCAGTTGAAGGTAATATTTTGATTATTGTTCTATATGAAGATGGTCTAATTTTTAGTGAAAATAGTGATATCCTCATTGATGATTTCAAAGAGGTAATGAAGAATGAGTTTGAGAGGATAGACTTAGGTTTATTGAAGTATTTTCTTAGCATTGAGGTCAAACAAATAGAGCATGGCATATTTATTTTTCAAACTAACTATGCCAAACAGATTGTGAAGAGATTTAAAATGGAGAATAGCAAACCTAACCCAACACCAACAACTATAGGGCTGAAACTAAGTAAAGAGGACAACAATAAGGAAGTAAACCCAACCCTCTACAATAGCATGGTTGGAAGCCTCATGTACTTGATAGCTACTATGCCTAATTTGATATATGTAATAAGCCTAATTTCTAAATTTGTGGATCAACCTAAAGACACACATTGGTAAGCAAGAAAGAGGATCCTGAGATATGTGAATGGCATACTAGTTTATGGCATCTTGTATGGTGCATCTAATGAGTTTAAGCTAGTTGGCTTTATGGATAGTGATTGTGTAGGTAATGTAGATGATAGGAAGAGCACACTAGGCTATGATTTTCACATAGGCTCAGAAGTAATTTCATGGGAATCCAAGAAACAACCAATTCTCTCTCTCTCTCTCTCTCTCTCTCTCTCTCTCTCTCTCTCTCTCTCTCTCTCTCTCTCTCTCTCTCTCTCTCTCTCTCCATAGTAGACGCTGAGTATATTGCAACAAATGCAACAACATGTCATGCTATCTGGTCGAGAAGAATCCTTGCAGATTTGAATGAGCAACAAGAAGATGGTACAACCATTCAATGTGATAATGTGTCATCAACAACCCTAATAAAGAATACAATCTTTCATGGATGAAGAAAGCACATTGAGAGTCGTTATCACTTCATAAGGGAGTTGGTAGAATGAAGGGAGATTGAGTTATGATATTACAAATTTGAGCAGCACTTCTTTGACATCTTTACTAAGGCATTTCCAAAAGAATCTTTTGAACACTTAAGAAATAAGTTAGGCATTGTAGATAGCTCTAGAGGTGTGCAAACCTGGAAATATTGTCACAATAGAACTATGGATTTCAACAAGGTAGCTATGGATCTTTATAGTATAGCTATGAATTTTGTCAGTCTAGCTATGGACTTTATCAGTCCAACTATGGATTTTGTTAGTCTAGCTAAGGATTTCATCAATCTAGCTATGAATTTTAGTAGGATATCTACGAATTACAAGTTTATCTCTAGAGATGCTCTGAAGATGTAGAAAGGTTCTTTGGAGGAGGCTAGAATGATAAAAATAGCTCCAAAGATCTGCTTCAAAAAGGCAAGTGCAAAGGTTTAGCTTGGTAGATCAGTTCTAGAAAGAAATTTGTCGAATGATAGGTGACTTCATATTAAGGGGGAGTGTTGAAATTTATTAATCTTTAGTAGATGAATTTAGTACCACCTGCCCCTAAGTCAAAGTATATGAAACTTGTTGACAATATACAGTTTTTGAGTGCCCCCTCTTCTCATGATCTACAATCATCCAAAATTTTGGAACTTTGCTTAATTCACATTCAATAAATAGAAATCATCGTAATATTTTTAAAATGAATTTACCCACACCTTGTAACAATACAAAGAAGCTCTTGATGTAAGAAAAATATTGTTCTATTTTCAAATTCTTCAATATATTACCAGTTTTCTTACAAACTTATGCCTAGACTTCTCTAGTGTAGACTTCCTTGGCTTTTTCTTAGCTTTATTCTACTCTATGACCACCAACTGATTCCTTTTTCCTTTAATCTTGTTGTTCTAGTTTATTTGTCTCCTATCTAATTGCATAGAAAACTTATCTATTTACATGTTTGGATTGGTCTAAGAATTGACCAATATTAACTCACTATTTTTTTTATCTCTCTAACAATCTTATCATATGCTAATTTAACATTCCTTAATGTAGCATTTTTCTAGAAGGTAGTTGATGAGGTGTTTTTCTATACCTTGATATAGGTTAGAATTATTTTTACAACATGTCCTTGACCTTCTAGATCATTACATTAGGTCCTACCCTTTACAATTATTCATTGACGTTTATAGGCTTTTTTTAATAGTGTAAACATTTAAATGTGAATTTTTGGAAGGAAAACCTCTTGCAAATAACTGAGTGTGTTCACATGGATATATGACAATTTAAGCATTATCAAGACTCCTTACTCATTATAATCCTATACAAGCAAGAATAGAAGTATTTGTACATCATTATAAATATGTTTGTTTGGATGCTTCTGCAACCAACACACACACTTCAAAATCCAAATATTTTAAAGCCAATATTATGTCCCCTATTACTACATAGATTTAACTCATTAATTCATTATTTTGATTTAATTTTAGCTAATGAACTTAAAAAGGAAGAGTGATAAAATATAATAAGCAACAAACAATAGTTGGATCAAGGTGTAAAATAAGAAAGAAAAACATAAATTAAACCAATAAAAATGTTATTTATTTAGTAAATAGGGATAAACTAAGTAATGTCATAAATCCACCATAATATATTTAAATACGATAAGAATGTCTCATTAAATATGGTATCCAAAATCATAACTATTAGAGATCCTAGTGTTGTCTTAAGGCATATATTCACCTACTTAATAATAAACAAGCTTTCATAAATGGTGAATACATTTAACCCCATGAGAATAAATAACCCAAAAAAAACTAGATATGTGACTGTAGCCCTTCTCCCAATAGCGTAGCAGAGGCTTCTAGATCTCTAGGAATAGTATAGGGTTAGCAGACACAAAGGAACTATCGGATATAAAACTAAATTATTCTTTTAACCTGCTCGAAGAAATTACAGAGAATCGAAAATATAAATTCAAGAAGAACAATGATGTGAAAATAAATAAACAGTACAACCATATTCATAAAATTTTATAGATCATTGAGTAAAGCAAAATCCTTCAACAAAAAGGAAAAGACATGAAATGCAAACCTTCAAAACAAGGGAACTTTCAGTAATAAATAAAATACTTCGATCATTAAATTTGTCCACAACCTTTAAAAAGGAAAGGCTCATGAAAACAATAAAAATATTACCTTAAATATAGTTATGGTTCTTTGTTGTAGCTCAAATAGTCTATCTTCTAAATTAATCGTGTTTCCTCATTCTGATTTGGCTAGTTCTATCAGTCGCAATTGGCAATTTGGCCAAATTGAATTTAATTGAATAATTTTGCATTATGACTGCTACTATGTGGCTTATGGTTCAGAAAACGATAATTAAAAATATCATTTAAAAGATCATTTTTTTTTGTCTTTAATAATTAATGTGGCTTTTTTCATTTTATCATATTTATAGTTTCGTGGTCAGGACACATCTTTGTATTTTCCATGGTCATGTGAAAAGTAATCTATATTAAAACATAAAATGTCTGTGTATATTTGGACCACTTAATTATAAGATACAGAGTATTTATGAGGTCAAAGTGTCACATAGCGAATATATATGAAAGGTAACTACCATCACGACTCCCAGTGGTATAGTCTACTTTTTTTGGTTGTGCTCAGTTAAATCTATCACTCTCATAACATCGACTAAAAAAATTACCTGATAAACTCAATGTAAACCTTTACTGACTCATTTCATCCTTATATAAATAAAACTGAAACACATCCAAAAACCTTTTTTTTTCTACACAAAAGCTATATTGATCATGCTACCTCTATAATATAAAATATATGACCAAAAATATCATAATTGATTACTTATTGATCACAAGTATAATAAATACCTTTTTTCCATGATCTTAACATGAAATAATAAAAAAGTAATGAAAACAAAATATGAACTCAATCATATATAAAATCAAACCCCGGTTAATGCTCATCTATAAACCCAAGCAAAGGTCAACATAGGCAGGGCTTATAAGATGAAACCACCATATCTTATCTTTGGAATTATAATTTCTTGCTTAGAATCCAGAAAAATAAAAAAGCTTAGGATTTGAAAATGATTAAATGTGTAGGACGATTGCGCGGTCAACGTTAGCTTTATTTGAAACCACCACATGTTGTAATGTAAGATTACGACGTAATATTGGATTGATAGAAAATATAACAAGCTTGCCTAAATCCTGCAATGATGTTTTATAATTTCACATCGTGATGTTTACAGCCTCCTAACAACCGCTATAATGAAAAATTGGCTCTTGACCTGGAATTTAAATCGCATCGTCGGCAGTAGATTTCCACAAAGACATTTAGTTTTGTGATACCTCGCTCTAACTGCCGGTGTAGCGTGGTGTATTCGTATGTTAGAATCTTCCTATGTAATTATATTCCTCAATAATTTACCCTATCCTCAATTTATCAGAAAGTTGTCTTGTAAGATTAACATGGCTATTCTAACCAATCAGCTTTCTATCAAAATTACTTGTTCTTATGGTTGTGGCAGCTGCCCAGGTTGCGTCTTATACTCCTCAGCTGAGCACGAATTTCTACTTCCATTCATGTCCTCAGTTGTTTAACATGAAAATATTTAATCTGTTCAACTTGTGTGATATGATGCAGTTACAGTGGAGACCTGTAGAAAGAACCTGTACCTTTCTATGAAAAAGGAGTACTGTATGCCCTCAAAGAATTCAACCCACTCCTCCAGCTCAATGGGGCGCATGGTAGGGAATACTGTTGGAGGAGGACTTCTACTAATAATTATATATTGGATGTTACCGTGTACCGAAAGAAATTCAGAAGAAAATAAACTATCGATGCAGATAGTAAAGACAACAAATCGAAATATTTTCATGGCCAAGGTACGAAAAAATATATATCGCATTTAGCATTTCAAAATCATATTGTGGAGAAGAAATACTAATAGGTAAACTTAAGTCAAACTAAATTTAATTGAAGACCACTCAATGATTTTTGAATTTAAGACCACTCAATCGTTTTTGTCCCCAATCCATCAAAATCACGTTCCTTTGTGTTTGTTTAAAGTGCTGTTGAGTCAGTTCTACAGCACATGAGATGATGCAATAGATCATGTAATTATTTAATAATTGGTTTGATTTTGAGTTAAATTATTTTGATCATGAAATTATTTAATAATTGGTTTGATTTTCAGTTAAATTATTTTTAGAATAATAAAGCAATAGAAAGGTTAAAAATAAGTTTTGTTTATTTTTATGTATGTTATTTTTATTATTCAGATAAATGAGAAAAGATTGATTGTTTTATTACAAAATCATGTTTGGATGCAATTTAATAAATAAATTGTTTTTAATTATAATTATTATTAATGAGAATGATTTCGATAATTTTAAGAAGTAATTTTTTTTTTATTATTTTAAATTTTTTGGTTATGCATAATGTATAATTGGTTACGAGTTTCTTTTTTTCTATTTTTTTTTAGAACAATTTTTTATTTTATATATTCAAAAATTTCAATTGTTATCAAAACATAGGTTTAATTGTTTTTTGTTTCAGATATTTTAAGAATTGATCATGTCAAATTCTAACAATCTTTTCATTCTAGAATTTAGCAGAAATGATTATGATTATTGAAGCATCAAGATGATGACTATTTTGACATGAAAAGACTTATAAGAGATTATAGAAAATAGTTATGATGAACCCACTAATTGGACCATTGTTCCAATTAATGACAGAGAATCCAAGAAGAAAGCTAAAAAGAATAACTCACAGGTATTATTTCATACATGAAAATCTCTAAATAAGAGTCTATTACCAAGAATTGTAGGTGCAAAGACAACCAAAGATGCTTGGAAGACTCTAGATGAAGCTTAGCAAGGTAGTGAGCAAGTCAAAGTGGTTAGATTACAAACATTGGAGAGATAATTTGATAATTTGAAGATGCAAGAAGTTGAAAGTGTGAGTGATTTTTGTGTGAGAATAAAGGATGTTGTCAACAAGTTGGCTACTATTGGAGAAATATTGAACAAATAGGTTGTGGTTAATAAGCTATTAAGGTCTCTAAAACCAAGTTGGAATAATGTTGTCATCATTATTGAAGAAAACAAAAAATTGAATACTCTTGATTTAGATCCCTTGGTTAGATCTCTTGTGTCCCATGAAGAAACGCTAAGAGATACATTAAATGAAAGCGATTATAAGGATTTTTCCATACAATTAAAGACTACAAAGAATTAAGGTACCATCGTGCTAGCAATAAGAATAGCCATGTATGAGGCAATGAAAATATCAAAAGAAATTGAAGGAAAATAAAGGAATTACAATTATTCAAGAGGATACAAAGGAATAAGAGGTGGTTCAACTTCAATAGAAAGAGGTAGAGGTAGATTCAATAAGATAAATATTCACTGCTATTACTATCACATGTATGGCCACTTTGACTAAGAATATATATTAAAATCAATAAATAAAAATAGAATTGCTAATTATTCTAATGAGGATGATGATGCTTCTCCATGAAATTTATTCATTTCATTTGACAAAGATGAAAATAGTCATAATGAAGTTTGGTACCTAGATTCACGTTGCTCTTATCACATGTCAAGGAGTAATGTGTTATTTTCGACAATCTATATAAGTTTCCAAACTAATATAAAACTTAGTGTTGACAAATATTTGGAGGTTGCTACAAAAGGAACTATGAAGGTGGATAATATACAAGGTAGGAAATGTATTAATGACATTTATTATACCCAAAGTTAAAAATATAATTTATTGAGTGTTGGAAAACTATGTGAAAAGAACCATAAGATGGGTTTTGATGATAAGCAATGCATAATATATTACATAAATCAAGGAAATAAGGTTTTAAAATTGTACCTATACCTAAGAATAGGATGTTCCCATTGAATTTTGTAGAGCATAATAACAACCTTGCAAATATGGAAAATGAAGATAAAAGTTTGTTATGACATCTCCAGCATAGATAGTTTAATTTTTAAAGTTTTAAGTTAATAACATCACAATAATTGGTCTATGGTTTGTCAAATGTTAAAGAACATAAAGAAGTTTGTGAAGGATGTGTTAAAGGCAAACATGAAAGAAAAAAGTTTCTAAAAAGTAGTGCATGGAAAGCTCATTATCCACGTCAATTGGTACACTCAGATATTTGTGGTCCTATGCAAATAAAAAGTTTAGGTATGACAGCATATTTCATTACATTTATTGATTATTATTCAAGAAACTGTTGGGTTTATTTTTGAAAGAAAAAATAGTGAAGTATATGAATACATTTGAAAAATTTAAAACCCTTGTAGAGAATGGACGTGGTTATAGAATAAAGTGTTTAAGGACTAACTGTAGAGGTGAATTATGTTCAAAAGATTTTATGAATTATTGTGATTTTAGTGGCATCAAAATACAACTCACAATTGCATTCACCCCTCAACAAAATGGTGTGGGTGAAAGGAAGAATCATACATTGGTTGAAATGGAAAGGAGTATGTTATAAACAATAGGATTGTACAATTCTTTATGGGGTGATGCAATTTCTGCAACAACATATATTGTCAATAGAAGTCCCACTAGTCACTTTAAAATAGGACTCCATACGAAGCATGTATGCAAAGAAGCCTAATGTCCAATGTTTTGAATTTTTTAGTTGTTTAGCCTATGTTCATGTAATTGATTAAAAAAAAAAGAAGTTAGATCTAAAGAGTAAGATTTATACTTTATTTGGGTACATTGAACAAAGAAAATATTGTAGGATTTATAATCATATCGCTAATAGTGTAGTTTTAAGATATGTTATTTTTGACGAAGGGGGAGTCTACAGTCATGACAAAGATAAATAAAATATTGATAATTCTAAATCTATTTTTATTACCGGTATTTATGATGATATTGATAATGATCATCCTACTGGTACTTCAGTGCCAAGTAATACAAGTACATTAAATAGCCCCTCATCTAGTGCTTGTATTCTAAGCATTGTTATAGCTTCAACTACCATTCCATTAAATAGCCCCTCATCTAGTGCATGTATTCAAATCACAATTCTATTTTCAATTCATAGTTCTTCAAGGAAGGTAGAAAGATTGAGTGAAATTTATTAGTGTATTGGAAGCCAAACACATGAAGAATGTCCAAGAGGTGAGACAGTAAAGTGTACTTTAATTACACAAGATGATTTTTAAGATACATATACTAATGATGTGTGGGTGCAATCAATGCAAGAAAAAATGGATTTCATTCATAAAAATGATACTTGGGAACTTATAGAACTTTCACATGACAAGAAATGTATTGGTACTAAATGGTTCTACAATATTAAGTACAATAGTGATGGTATTGTTCAAAGACACAAGCCACATTTAGTCGAAAAAGGTTTCACTCAAATATATGACATAGATTTGAACATACATTTGCACCAGTTGCATGACAAGAGACCATTCAAATGATGATTTCACTCATAGTTCAAAATAAATGTAGCATACATCACACGGATGTAAAAAATGTGTCCTTCTTGAATAGTTATTTAGAAGAAGATTTTTAAGTACAACATCCATAAGATTTTCTAGTACAACGTAAATAAGACCAAGTCTACAAGTTAAAGAATGCTTTGTATGGCCTCAAGCAAGCATTTAGATCATGGTATGCTCATATTAATGGATATTTTCAGAAAAATGGATTCGAAACAAGAAAAATTGATCCTAATATTTACTACAAGAAAAAAATTAATGATATCCTTATTATAATTTTGTATGTTGATGATTTGTTATATATGGACAAGGATTCTAAGATGAAAGATGAATTCAACATTGCTATGATAAATGAATTTGAAAATAAATATTTATGTCTAATGAAATACTTTTTAGGTATGGATGTTCATCAAAGTAAAGATGACATCTTTGTTTGTCAAATAAAGTATGTAAGTGATATATTAAATAAATTCACTATGGTTGATTATGAATTAGTCTCCACTCTAGTAGCTTATGGATTTATGCTATCTAGAGAATATGGTGTTGAAGGAGTTGATGAGATAACTTACAGAAGTATTTTTGGAATGTTAATGTTTCTAACTAACACAACACCAAATACTAATTATTCAATTTATCTTCTATCAAGGTCTATGTATGAGCCATCTAAAATTTTTAGGAAGGCAACCAAGAGGATTTTAATGTATGTGAAAGATAATACTAGCTTTGATATTTAATATTTTAGTAAAAAATTTGAAAAAAAAATTCTTTTAGTGATTTTGATTGGGGAGGTTGTTTGGATGAGCAAAAGTTAACATCTGGGAATTATTTTTCGTTTGGTTCTTATTTGGTTAGATGGAGATTAAAGAAATAAATTTTAGATGTCATTTCATATTTAGAATCAAAGTATATTTCACTCACTTCGATAGGTACAAAAATGTTATGGCTCCGAATGGTTTTAGAATAAACTGGTGAATAAACAAAATCAACCTATACTGATTTTTTGTGATAATGTAAGTGATATCAAGTTAGCCAAGAATCTTCTGCATCACAACAAGTCAAAGCATTTTGATTCTATGTATTACTTTATTCAAGATTTGGTTCAGAATAAAGAGGTAGAATTATAATATACAAAGACCCAAGAATAAGTTGCACATATCTTCGCTAAAGCTATTATAAAATTTAAGTTTTTGAAACTCTGAGAACAAGTTGTTAGTCCACTCAACATCATGGGGGGGGGGGGGGGGGATTGTTGGTTAAATTCCTCTTAAATTTGAGTTATATAGAAGATAATATCATGCAATATATTGTGTAATTATTTAATAATCAGTTTTATTTTCAGTTAAAATATTTTTAGAATAAAAAAGACGTAGAAAGATTGAAAATAAGCTTAGTTTATTTTCAAAGAAATTGTTTTAATTTTTATTATTTAGATAAATTTCGGATGCTTTAATTACTTATTAGAAAAGCAAGTTCATGTGAAATTTAATAAATACATTATAGTTGATCTTTATTATTAATTATATTGATTCAAAAATTTTGAATAAACCATTTTGTTTTTTTTGCTATTCTAAATTTTATGGTTATGCATATTGAATAATTGGTTGTGAGTTTCTTATTTTTTGGTTTTTTTTTTCAATAGTATTTTATTTTATATATTTAAAATTATTCACTTTACCCTATAGGAGATGATGACATCAATGGAAATTTTTTGTTGTAAGAACAGATAAGGTGGTTTTGGATCCATGTTTTGGGGTAATTGGGTGAATGGAAACAAATAACAATAAAATTTCTGTTTATTTTTTCCAAACAAGGAGTTGAAAAATTCTGAACCAGGTAATGATAAGATCATTCAATCTATGGTTAATTTTTTGTTTCTAACCTAACAATGCTTAATCGCATTAACAGAATCAATAATAATAAGAGAAATCTAATATATATTATTGGTTTCAATTTCCTAAATAGATTGATCTTCTGCCAAGAGTGCATCACAAGAACATGGTGTCTTTATTGGGTTATTGCAAGGAATCCAGAGAGCTCATGCTTGTCTCTCAATACATGTCTAGAGGATCCCTAAAGGACCACCTCTATCATAATTAGATATCAACCATAAACATTTCATCCAGTTTCTCTACATTTGAAAAAAATAGTAACTAATTAAAAGCGTTCAAATGGCTATCAATATCTTCTCCTAAGTCCCATTGCAGGGCAATACCCGAATCTAGTTTGGAAAACCAAGATTAACATATATTTAGATGCATCATAAGGTAAACATTTTAAGTAATATAATTCTATAAATAAAGATCAATATCCTTGGTATAATTCTACGTGTGACGGTTTAAAGGATTGGAATACCTACACATAAGTTGCACCCCAAAAAGATTTCATAAAGATATTAAGAATGTAAACATTCTTCTCGATGCCAATTTGAATGGAAAATTGGCAGATTACGGCCTTTCAAGGGTATGTTAGAAAACAAAAACATATAAGAAAACATAAAATACAACACACAGATTGCTACAACAATCATGGAACAAGATTTTTAATAATCTTCTTGATCTTCTGATCTTCTGATCTTCTTGATCTTTTTCTTGATCTTGTTCAATTACAATATTGCCCCATGGGTCTATTAAATAGATTTAAAAAACTAACAATAATTAGAAAATAAACTCAAAACAAACTCAAGACTAAAATTAGTCTTTACATGCAAACTAACTCTCTAACAAATACTCAAACAGTTTAACTAACTATTTGCTAACTAACTGTTCACTCAACTATCAGTTTACTAACTGATTGCTCAACTAAATGTTTAACTGTTGCATGCATGAGGAGTGGAGAAATTAATTCCAATCTCCAACACTCTCCCTTAATTTCTACCACTTAAAATTTTAGCATTTACTATGCCTAAATTTTGTCTTCTCATACGGAATACACTACCTTGCGAAATATAATTGCTCAATGAGCATTCACTCAGCGTTTAAGACTGAGGAGTAGCCTGTCAAAAGGCTATCAATGGACATGCTTATGTCTAAAACTGTAAGCTTCCTGCTTGCTTATCTTTCTTTCACCCAACATGTAACTACTTAGGTTTCCTCCCAGATTTCTGCTGGGTTCTTTCCATATTGGTCTAAATTTTCCAACGATCGGCCTGATCTTCAGAAACTTTGACAGCTTCACTCGTTGTTCAACACACACACGTTCACAACTTCACTCACTATGTAACACAAACTCTGCAGAGCTCGTCTTTTCAAACATGGCACTGCAGCCATCCATGCTATAATCTGAAGACAATGAATGATTACATTGCTTGCATAACATGGAAAACATATGCCTTGTAAAACTGAATATAAACAGCAAACAAGAAACAAAACAAATAAAAAACTTTCGACGCCTTTTATCTTTGGCATTCGAATCAAGCTCTTCAGAGCAATCTTCACCACTTCTTTGCTTCTACAAGTCTTCTGTGTAACACGCCTATAGCTTGGGCACTCTTCTTTTTCTGTTGTTTTTTTTTACTTTTTTTAGACTAATGTTAGAAAATTAGTCTTCAGTTTGCTTTTCTAATTAATTTGAAGGAAATACGCAGAAATATAATAACAGAGAAAATTCAGATTGCTACAACAATTCTAGGAAAACAAGAATTTTATTGATTTTCTTGAATCTTGCAGATCTTCTTGATCTTGCTTTCTTGCTCTCCTTTTTTTGCTGGGCTTTACCTAGCTCTGATACCAATTGTTAGGGTTCTTTCCACGTCTCTCAACGGCTCTCTTCAATCTTCACAGGATCATATCTTTAAAGCTTTGATACCAATTGTTAGAAAACAAAAACATATAAGAAAACAGAAAATACAACACACAGATTGCTACAGCAATCATGGAACAAGATTTTTAATAATCTTCTTGATCTTCTGATCTTCTTGATCTTTTTCTTGATCTTGTTCAATTACAATATTGGCCCATGGGTCTATTAAATAGATTTCAAAAACTAACAATAATTAGAAAATAAACTCAAGACTAAAATTAGTCTTTACATGCAAACTAACTCTCTAACAAATACTCAAACAATTTAACTAACTGTTTGCTAACTAACTGTTCACTCAACTATCAGTTTACTAACTGATTGCTCAACTGAATGTTTGACTGCTGCATGCATGAGGAGTGGAGAAATTAATTCCAGTCTCCTACACATAAGTTGCACCCCAAAAAGATTTCATAAAGATATTAAGACTGTAAACATTCTTCTCGATGCCAATTTGAATGGAAAATTGGCAAATTACGGCCTTTCAAGGGTAACAATTGATGAAGAAGATTCTCATGTGACTACTAATGTGAAATGAACAACAGGATACCTTGATCCAGAGTAATTATGTACTTGCCGTGTATCTATATAATCAAGAATATTACGTATATAAGAAAACCATTTCTAAAGTTAGATGTCTTCTTTTTAGCGATGGAAGGTATTTTAATACACTAATGTTGACTAACAAAAGTGATGTGTATAATTTTCGGCCAGTTTTGTTAGAGATCATATGCGGTAGGACACCTATCGACGTTAAATTTCTTAAGGATAAAATTAGTCTCATTAGATCTGTAAGAAATCCTATTAACCTTCCGTCATTGCATTAAGGTAATAATTTATGGTGTCCCATTTACTTGAAATTAACAATGTAATTTTCCACTGAAAAAGTAACACCATTTTTGGAGATGGGTGAAAATCCTGGAAAAATTACAGAAATAGTGAAGAAGAGATTTGGTAAGGATTAAAACATAAAATCTATCACCCATGTGTCCAAGGTAGCCTTTGGATGTGTTGCAGGTGAGCTATCATGAAGTCATAGTGTAAGAAGAGTTGTGGTAGAGATGAAAGAGGATATCCAATATGATGCAGCCAGTGTGGACCTTTCTGAAGAGATTGACATCGATTATGGAAATAACCTTAGTATCCTAAGTACCAGACTAAACTTTGAACAAATAGACATTACATGTTAATCTTGTTTAAATCATAAGTACTAAACTATATGTTTACCATGTCGTTGTTGTCCATTGCCGCAAGTGATTTAAAAACCTTCATAGACTTATGGTCATAGATGTTCAAAAAGTCCTCCAAAAGTCCCATTAGTTATTTCTTTTTCTAATAAAGAAACATTTTACTTAACATGGTACAAGATGATTTGCAGTCGCAGGATTTGGATCTAATTTCAGTAGGCAAGGGGGCTATTTTTTCTTGGTGAACTAGTAGGGGAAGATTCCCATAAACTTCCTTTTATATTGCTGGCCAACAATAGTTTGAGTTTTGGAAAAAATATTTTTAGTAGGATTTTACTAAGTTTTTCCATAGACAGCAGTTGGTTGTACTTGGGCCTATCTATTGGAGGTGTTTGAATAGAATTTGACCTGTTTGATTGGATGTATTATGAATTTTCTCAAATTTTCGTTCTTTTGTCCTCTTTTTGGAGATGTTTTATCACGAAAATCATATTTTTATTCAAAGCTATAAACAGATGCACTTGTTTTGATTTATTTTTCTATACCTGGAAATTTGATGGTAGCAAAATTAAAAATTAGTATTATATTATAGGTTTTCTGCCTTCCAGGGCCTTGTACTGCTTGATGGTAGTTTTTTCCTCTTTTCAATGTCAATTGCGTTTCTCAGATTTGGAACATAATTTTGAAGTATTCTAATAACTTGTTTTTGTCGAATATAAAAAATATAATTTTTAATAAAAAGTTGTTAAATAAAGATTTAATAGATTGGTGTAACAGTTCAAGTGGACTTTTTTTACATGAGTAAATTTGGTACAAATCCATAGTCATGATAAAAGGGGCTTTTCCTGGCTACATTCAAGTATGTATGTCATCTCCCCAAGTAGTATTTATTGCACAGTTTGTTGTGTAATGATAATAGATAAGTGTTAGACAACTTAAATTAGCCTCATTGTCATAAGGCGGCTCATAATACCACATACATCAACAAGGTTGTGATGTAATTAGAACATTACGAAATCGATTATTAGCAAACTGAGTAACATCTTACTCTATTCTCATATCTAATGAGATTATATTCCCATTTAATCCTGCATAGTCACTTGTTCAAGCTTCAAGATTAACTCTTTAGAACCGTCGCCAATCTTATCATAATAGACCTGAAAAGGCAGAAAAAGAATATATATTTATTTCTAAACCAGATCATGCACTCTTATTGATGATTCAAGAAGCTCTATTATTAATTCCTAAGAATGATTCCATGCTTGTAAAAGTATATGAAACCTGCTGACAATATACAGTTTTTGAGTCCTTCGTCCTCTGATGACCCGCAATCATCCAGAATTCAGGAACTTTGCTTAATTCACAATCAACAACTAGAAATCATCATAATATTTTTAAAATTTATTTACCCACAGCTTGTAAGAATACAAAGAAGCACTTGATGTAATAAAAATACTCTTTTTTTTTCAAATTCTTCAATATATTACAAGTTTTCTTACAAACCTGCGCCTAGACCTCCTTGGCTTTTTCTTAGCTTTATTCTACTCTACAACAACCAACTCCTTTTTCCTTTAATCTTGTTGATCTACTTTATTTGTCTTCTATCTAATTGCACAGAAAAATTATCTATTTACAAGGTTGGATTGGTCTAAGAATTGACCAATATTCACTCACTAGTTCTTATCTCACTAACAATCTTATCATATGCTAATTTAACATTCCTTAACGTAGCATTTTTCTACAGGGTAGTTGGTGAGGTGTGTTTTTTTTACCTTGACATAGGTTAGAATTCCTTTTACAACATGTCCTTGATCTTCTAGATCATTACATAATGTTCTACCTTTTACAATTATTCTTCGAGGTTTATAGGTCTTTTTTAACAATGTAAACATTCAAATGTGAGGGTTTGGAGGGAAAAAATCTTATAAACAATTAAGAGTGTTCAAATCGACTTATGACAATTTAAGCATTATCAAGACTCCTTACTCAATACAATCTTATACAAACAAGTATAAAAGAATTTGTACATAATTATAAATGGGTTTGTTTGGATAGTCATGCAACACACATACACACACACACTCTCCTCAATCCAAAAATTTTGAAGCCAATATTATGTCCTCTATTACTACATATACTTATGTCATTAATTCATTATTTTGATTTACTTGTAACTAATAAGCTTAAAAGGGAAAGGTGACAAATAAAATAAGTAACAAACAATAGTTGGAACAAGGTATAAAATAAAAAAGAGAAACATAAATTAAATCATTGAAAATGTTAGTTATTTAATAAATAAGAATAAGATAATTAATGCCATAAATCCACCATAATATATTTAAATATCATAAGAATATTCCATTAAAATATGGTATCAAAAATCATAACTACTTGAAATCCTAATGTTGTGTCAAGGCATATATTCACCTACTTATTAATAAACAAGCTTTCACAAATGGTCAATACATTTAACCCCATGAGAATAAATAACCAAAATAAACTAGATATGTGACTTTAGCCATTCTCCCAATAGCCCAGGAGAGGCTTCTAGATATGTAGGAATAGTATAAGGTCAGTAGACACCAAAAAAACTATCGAATATAAAACTAAATTATCCTTCTTTTAACCTGCCCGAAGAAATCACAGAGAATAGAAAATATAAATTCAAGAAGAATGATATGAAAATAAATAAATAGTACAACCATATTCATAAAATTCTATAGATCGTTGAATAAGGCAAAATCCTTCAACAAAAAGGAAAAGACATGAAAGGCAAACATTCCAAACAACGGAACATACAATAATAAATAAAATACTTTGATCATTAAATTTGTCCACGAACTTTAAAAAGGAAAGGCTTATCAAAACAATAAAAAATATTACCTTAAATATTATCTTTTAAATTAATCGTGTTTCCTCATTCTAATTTGGCCAGTTTTGTTAGTCGCAATTGGCAATTTGGCCAAATTGAACCTAATTGAATAATTTTGCATTACGGCTGCTACTATGTGGTTTATGGCTCAGAAAATTATAATTAAAAATATCATTTAAAAGATCATTATTATTTGTTTTTTATAATTAAGGTGTTTTTTTCATTTTATCACATTTATAGTTTCGTGGCTACGAAATATTTTATATTTCTCATGATCATATGAAAAATAATTCATATTAAAACATAAAATGTCTACGTAAATTTGGACCACTTAATTATAAGATACCAAATATTTATGAGGTCAAAGTGTCACATAACGAAAATATATGCAAGGTGACTAACATCACGACTCCCATTGTTAAAGTCCACTCTTTTTTATTATACTTAATTGAATCTATCACTCTAATAACATCGACTAAAAAAATTATATGATAAACTCAATATAAACCCTTACTAACTCATGTCATCCTTATATAAATAAAACTAAAACACATCCAAAAACCTTTATTTTATGTAACAAAAGACTATATTGATCATGCTACTAATATACTATAAGAAATATGACCAAAAATATAATAATCAATTACTTATTGATCACAACTATAATAAATATCTTGTTTCTACGATCTTAATATGAAATAATAATAAAGTAATCAAAACAAAATATGAACTCAATCATATATAAAATCCAACCCCGGTTAATGCTCATCTATAGACCTAAGCAAAGGTCAACATAGGCAGCTGCCTAGGTTGCATCTTATACTCCTCAGCTGAGCACGAAATTCTACTTCCATTCATGTCCTCGGTTGTTTCACATGAAAATATTTAATCTGTTTAACTTGTGTGATATGATACAGTTACAGTGGAAACCTGTAGAAAGAATCTGTACCTTTCTATGAATAAGGAGTACTGTATGTCTTCCAAGAATTCAACCAACTCCTCCAACTCAATGGGGCGCATAGTAAGGAATACTGTTGGACGAGGACTTCTACTAATAATTATATAGTGGATGTTACCGTGTACCGATAGTAAAGACAACAAATCGGAATATTTTCATGGCCAAGCTACGAAAAAATATATATCGCATTTAGCATTTCAAAACCATATTGTGGAGAAGAAACACTAATAGGTAAATTTAAGTCAAACTAAATTGAATTGAAGACCACTCAATCGTTTTTGTGCCCAATCTATCAAAATCCCGTTCCTTTATGTTTGTTTAAAGTGCTGCTGAGTCAGTTCTACGGCACATAAGATGATGCAATAGATCATGTAATTTTTAATAATTGGTTTGATTTTCAGTTAAATTATTTTGATGATGTAATTATTTAATAAATGGTTTGATTTGCAGTTAAATTATTTTTACAATAACAAAGTTATAGAAAGGTTAAGAATAAATTTTATTTATTTTTATGTATGTTGTTTTTTATTTTTATTGTTCAGATAAATTAGAAATGATTTATTGATTTATTAGAAAATCATGTTTAGATGCAATATAATAAATATATTGTATTTAATTATTATTAAGGGGAAAGATTTCAATAATTTGAAGAAGTAATTTTGTTTTTTTGTTATTTTGAATTTTTTGGTTATGCATAATACATAATTGGTTACAAGTTTTTTAGTTATCTGGTTTTTTTTCAAAATAATGTTTTATTTTATATATTCAAAAATTTCAATTGATATCAGAATTTAGTTTGAATTATTTTTTGTTTCAGATCTTTCTAACAATTGATCATTTCAAATTCTAACAAAATTTCCATTCTAAAATTTACCAGAAATGATGATAATTATTGGAGTATCGAGATGATGACTATTTTGACATGAAAAGGCTTAAAGGAAATTGTAGAAAATAGTTATGATGAACCCACTAATTGGACCATTTTTCTACTTAATGATAGACAAACCAAGAAGAAAGCTAAAAAGAACAACTCACAATATTTATTTCATATTTAAACAACTCTAGATAAGAGTCTATTGCCAAGAATTGTAGGTTCAAAGACAACCAAAGATGCTTGGAAGACTCTATAGGAAGCTTACTAAGGTACTGAGCAAGTCAAAGTGGTTAGATTACAAATACTAGAGAGAGAATTTCATAATCTGAAGATGCAAGAAGTTAAAAGTGTGAGTGAGTTTTGTGTAAGAATAAAGGACATAGTCAACAAGATGGCTACTATTGGAGAAATATTGAACAAATAGGTTGTGATTAAAAAGGTGTTAAGGTCTCTAACACCAAGGTGGAATAATGTTATCAGCATTCTTGATTTTTATCACTTGGTTAGATCTCTTGTGTCCCATGAAGAAACACTAAGAGTCACATTAAATGAAATTGATTAGAAGGCGTTTTCCCTTAAAATTGAAGACTACAAAGAATTAAGCTAGCATCGTGATAGCAATAAGAATATCCATGTACAAGGCAATGACAATATCAAAGGCAATCAAAGGAAAGAAAATATAGGAATTACAATTATTCAAGAGGATACAGAGGAATAATAGGTGGTTTAGCTTCAAGAGGAAGAGGTAGATTTGATAAGAGAAATATGCATTGCTATTACTGTCACATGTATGGTCACTTTGATTGAGAATATATATTAAAATCAATAAATAAAAATAGAAGTGATAATTATGATAATGAGGATGATGATGCTTCTATTCATTTGATATGACAAAACTAAAAATGATCCTAATGAGGTATGGTATCTAGATTTAGGCTACTCCTATCAAATGTCAGGGAATAATGTGTTATTTTCTACAAAGTATATAAGTTTTAAAACTAATATCAAACTTGTTGACAAATATTAGGAGGTTTATTCAAAAGGAACTATGAAAGTGGATATTATAGAAGGTAAGAAACCTATTAATGATATCTATTATACCCCAAAGTTAAAACATAATTTGTTGAGTGTTGAAAAACTATGTGAAAAGAACTATAAGGTGGTTTTTTATGATAAAAAATGAATAATATATGATAAAAATTAAAGAAATAAGGTTGTCACAATTTTATGTATGCCTAAGAATATGATGTTTCCATTGAATTTTGTAGAGCATAGTAACAACCTTGCAAATATGGCATATGAATATAAAATTTGGTTATGGCATCTCCAACATAGACAATTGAATTTTCAAAGTTTTAAGTTACTAACATCACAATAATTGGTCTATGGATTGCCAAATGTTAGAGAAAAAGGCAAACAAGCAAGACAAAAGTTTCTATGGTTAAAATGGAAAGGAGAATGTTATGAACAAAGGGATTGAACAATTCTTTTTGGGGTGTTGCAGTTGTTGTAAAAACATATATTCTCAATGGAAATCCCACTAGTCACTTTAAAATAAGACTTTATATGAAGCATGTCTGTAAATAAGCCTAATGTCAAATATTTCAAAGTTTTTGGTTGTTTAGCCTATGGTCATGTAATAGACCAAAGCAAAGATTATATTATTTAACAAAGCAAAGCTTACATGTTGTTGTGAGTCTTATATTATTTTTGGGTACATTGAACAAAGCAAATCTTATAGGATTTATAATAATATCACTAATAGTGTAGTTATGTTAAGATATGTTATTTTTGATGAAGGGGGAGTGTATGGTCATGACAAAGATAAAGAAAATGTTGAGAAGTCTAAATCTATTTTTATTGCTGGTATTTATGATGATATTGCTAATGTGCAGCTTACTGCTACTTTAGTTCCAAGTATTAAAAGTGCATTAAATAGCCCCTCAACAAGTTCATGTATGCTAAGTAATATTCTAGCTTAAACTACAAGTCCATTAAATAGCCACTCATCTATTACATATATTCCAATCACAGTTCTATCTTTAATTCCTAGTTCTTCAAAGAAAGTATAAAAAATAGAGTGAAATTTATTAGTGTATAAGAAGCCAAACACATGAAGAATGTCCAAGAGGTGAGACATTAAAGTATGATTTAATTACACAAGCTAATTTTGAAGATGCATATACTAATGATGTTTAGGTGCAATCAGTGCTAGAAGAAATGGATTTCATTTATAAAAATGATACTTGACAACTTATAGAAATTTCACATGAAAATAAATGTATTGGTACTAAATGGGTCTACAATATTAAGTATAATAGTGATGGTTGTGTTGAAAGACACAAGTCACATTTAGTTACAAAAAGTTTCACTCAAATATATGGTATAGATTATGAAGAGACATTTGCGCCAATTGCAAGACAAGATACCATTATAATTATGATTTCACTAGCATTTCAAAAAAAATGTAGCATACATCACATGAATGTGAAAAATGCCTTCTTAAATGGGTACTTAGAAGAGAATGTTTGTACATCTACAAGCGTTTTTAGTACAACGTAAGTAAGAGCAAGTCTACAAGTTAAAGAACACTTTGGATAACCTCAATCAAGCATCCAAATCATGGTATGCTCCTATTAATGGATATTTTTAGCAAAATGGATTTAAAAGAAGCAAAATTGAGCCTAATCTTTACTACATGAAATAAAGTAATGATATCCTTATTATAATTTTGTATGTTGATGAACTGTTGTATATGGACATGAATTTTAAGATGAAAGATGAATTCAAAATTTCTATGATAAATGAATTTGAAATGAAATATTTAGGTCTCATGAAATACTTTTTAGGTATGGATGTTCATCAAACTAAAGATGACATCTTCATTTGTCAAATAAAGTATGCAAGTGATATATTAAATAAATTCATTATGGTTGATTGTGAATTAGTCTCCACTTTAGCTACTCATTGATTTATGCTATCTATAGAAGATGGTGCTAGAAGAGTTGATGAGACAACTTACATAAGTATTGTTAGAATCTTAATGTTTCTAACTCACACAACACCAAATATTAATTATTTAATTTATCTTCTATCAAGGTATATGTATCAGCCATCTAAAATTTGTAGGAAGGCAACCAAGAGGATTTTAATGTATGTGAAAGCTAATATTGGCTTTGGTATTTATTATTTTACTAAAAAGTGATGGAATATGCAATGTAGAATGAATTAATACTTTGATGATTTTTTATTGATCAATAATGGTCAATATATATAGTGGTAGAATTAGTTGATAACTATAAGCAATCAATTCATAACTATATAATGGTTATGGAACCGTATAGCTTAACCATCGATGACAACGATAAGATAACTAATCTCTAACTACCACTACCAAACTATATAATTACATTAATCAAACAATGTGATATTTCAAGATTTGCCAACATTCCCATCTTTATTACATTGTTTCTAAAAACATAATTTTTCCTGATTATAATCCCCCCTTTATTATAAATAATGTAAAAATATTTACACTCTCCATATAGCCTACTCACTTTCTAAGATGGCATGCCATCCTTGCGGCTTCAAAGTCTTGGTGTCAACTTGGTTTTTCCTTGTAAGATAATCAAAAATCTAGAAGTGATAGGAACACTTCTATCTGCTAACACCTTCGATGGTTTCTTGGATTACGAGGATAACCAAAAACCCATATAGTTTTTTGATGTAGGTTGACCACAAACCTGAAGGAATGTAGGAGGTTTCTACTACACTTCAGTGATTTCTTGGATTACCACAAACCCTTTTCTAAGAACCAAGTGATACTTTAAGGCTTTTACTCCCCATAACAATCATTTTTAGAAGGTACCAAATAGGAAAATAATGCTCAATACTTTATTGAAAAACACATTATAAAATATAAAAATAAACACACCAAAAATTTTCACCATAATAATGGTGTGACCCTGCCATAGGTGAATCACGAGAGGATGCCAATTATCCTCTAGCATCTATGTATCCTTCAGCCTCCAGTGATTGATGTTGTTTTACTCAGTAAATATGGCTTAGAATATCAACCGTTGCATGTCGTTTATTAGGACAAAATTTTCTCACTGACACATATGATTCAAGACATCAATTTCCCCTGATAATACATTTGTATAATAAATTTTTGACTTTAATAACATCAATAATGAACCCAAAACAAAAGATTGATATCTTTTTAAGATTTAACTCTTTTAATAACATTTGCAATTGACAACTTTAACTTTCAAAAATTTGACAAACTTTATCCACTCAAAATATATGTTTGACTCTTAATCTACTCGACATAGAATAAAATACAAAAAAATCTAATATTTAAAAAACTCAATTAAAACTAAGAAAGCACACAAAACTGATTTATACTCCATAAAACATAACTTAAATCTCTAAAACCTCAATCTATAACCTAGGGATTTTAAAACGTTACATAATAACAAACTAAACATAAAAAATATAAAATAAAAGACTTATAAAACACTAAATACCGTGAAGCTTCAATCAAACTTATCTTCAAAAATTGTTGGTTGACCTGTGTTCTACATGCAAATGACCAAAGGAGAATGTATATTCAGCATATACTCAGTCAAGCCAATGAGGTGGATGGAGTGGAACGGTTCATTGGTATACGAAATATATTGATAAACCAGGGGAAAAAATGAACCAGGAATTGTGGTTGCAGATATTGGTGCCAAAAAAAATGATGTGAATATAGCTATTAGAAAATCTACTCGAATGGCAGATGGATCATTGACCAATCCAAAATATACATGGAGAAGACCACGACTCAGAACCACTTATTAGGAGGAACAGACTATATGCCCATTGATAAAAACAATAGTATATGTGCAACAATAACAGTTTATAAGCACAAGAACAATGTTGTTATTTCCACATTGTTGCTTTCTGCCAAGCTGATGTGCAGGCTCTGACACCAATGACGGAATATAAAATGCAGAATGACTGAATGCTTTGATGAGTTTTTATTGATCAACAACGGTCAATATATACAGTGGTAGAATCGGTTTATAACTATAAGCAATCGGTTCATAACTGTATAATGGTTATGGAACCATATAACTTAACCAGCGATGACAACGATAAGATAACTAATCTCTAAATGCTGCTGCCAAACTGTATAATTACATTGATCAAACAATGTAATATTTCAAGTTTAGCAAACAAAAAGTTTGAATTTTTTTTTTTTTTTTTTTAGTGATTTTGATTGGGGAGGTAGTTTGGATGACCGAAAGTTTTCATTTAAGAATTGTTTTTCATTTGGTTTTTGTTTGGTTACATGGAGATTAAAGAAATAAGGTTTAGATGTCATTTCATATTTACAAGCAGAGTATATTACAGTCACTTCAGTAGGTACACAAATGCTATGGCTTCGAATGGTTTTAGAATAAATTGGTGAAAAACAAAATCAATCTATATTAATTATTCGTGATAATGTAAGTGATATCAAATTAGCAAGGAATCTAGTGCATCATAAAAGGTCAAAGCATTTTGATTTTATATATTAATTTATTTGAGATTTGGTTCAGAATAAACATGTAGAATTGCAGTATACAAACATCCAAGAGCAAGTTGCACATATCTTCACTAAAGCTGTTGTAAAAGTTCAGTTTTTGAAACTCCGAGATCAAGTTGTTAGTCCACTCAATATCAAGGGGGAGATTGCTGGTTAAAGTCCTATTAAGTTTGAGTTATATAGAAAATAATATCATGTAATAGATTGTGTAATTATTTAATAATCAGTTTGATATTCAGCTAAACTATATTTAAAATAATAAAGTCTTAGAAAGATTGAAAATAAGGTTAGTTAATTTTCATACAAGTGGTTTTTCTTTTTATTATTTAGATAAATTTGGGATGATTTATTTACTTATTAGAAAAGTATATTCATATACAATTTAATAAATACATTATATTTAATTTTTATTAATAATTATATTGTTTCAAATAATTTGAATAAACCATTTTTTTTTTTTTTTTCTATTCTGAATTTTATGGTTATGCATACTGCATAATAGACTGAGTTTCTTATTTTTTGTTTTCTTTTCTCAATAGTTTTTTATTTTATATATTTAAAAATATTCACTTTACCCTAGAGGAGATGATGACATCAATGGAAATTTTTTGTTGTAAGAACAGATACGATGGTTTTGGATCCATGTTTTGCGTGATTTGGGTGAATGGAAACAAACAAAAATAAGAGTTCTCTTTATTTTTTCCAAACAAGGAGTTGCCGAATTTTTGAACCAGGTTATGCTAAGATCGTTAAAACTCTCTATGGTTAATTTTTTGTTTCTAACCTAACAATTCTTAATCTCATTCACAGAAGCAACATTAATAAGAGAAATCTAATATATATTATTGGTTTCAATTTCCTAAATAGATTGATCTTCTGTCAAGAGTATCACAAGAACATGGTGTCCTTACTGGGTTACCGCAAGGAATGCAGAGAGCTCATGCTTGTCTATCAATACAAGTCTGGAGGATCCCTAAAGGACCGCCTCTAGTATAATTAAATATCAGCCATAAACATTTCTTGCAGTTTCTCTACATTTGAAAAAAACGGTAGCTAATTAAAAGCGTTCAAATCGCTATCAATATCTTCTCCTAAATCCCATTGCAGCGCAATACCCGAATCTAGATTGGAAAACCAAGATTAACATAGATTTAGATGCATCATGACGTAAACTTTTTGTGTTTTATAATTCTGTAAATAAAGATCAATATCCTTGGTCTAATTCTACGTGCGACAGTTTAAAGGATTGGAATACCTACACATAAGTTGCACCACAAAAAGATTTCATAACTATATTAAGACTCTAAACATTCTTCTCGATGCCTATTTGAATGGAAAATTGGCAGATTACGGCCTTTCAAGGGTAACAATTCATGGAGAAGATTCTCATGTGACTACTAATGTGAAATGAACAACAGGATACCTTGATCCAGAGTAATTATGTACTTGCAGTGTATCTATAATCAAGAATATTACGTGTATAAGAAAGCCATTTCAAATGTTAGATGTCTTCTTTTTAGCAATGGAAGGTATTTTAATACACTAATGTTAACTAACAAAAGTGATATGTATAATTTTAGAGCAGTTTTGTTGGAGATCATATGCGGTAGGACACCTATCGATGTTAAATTTCCTGAGGATAAAATTAGTCTCATTAGATCGGTAAGAAATCCTATTAACCTTCCGTCTTTGAATTAGGGTAATAATTTATGGTGTCCCATTTACTTGAAATTAACAGTGTAATTTTCCACTGAACAAGTCGCAACATTTTTGGAGATGGTTGAAAATCGTTGAAAACTTGCAGAAATAGTGAAGAAGAGATTTGGTAAGGATTAATACATATAATCTATCACCCATGTGTTTAATGTAGCCATTGGATGTGTTGCAGGTGAGCTATCATGAAGACATAGTGTAAGAAGAGTTGTGGTGGAGATGAAAGAGGATATCCAAGATGATGCAGCCATTGTGGACCTTTCTGAAAAGATTGACATCGATTATGGAAATAACCTTAGTATCCTAAGTACGAGACTAAAATTTGAACAATATAGACATTACTTGTTAATCTTGTCTAAAACATAAGTACTAAATTATAAGTTTACCATGTCGTTGTTGTCCATTGCCGCAAGTGATTTTAAAACCTTCATAGACTTATGGTCATAGATGTTCAAAAAGTCCTCCAAAAGTCTTAATGGCTATTTCTTTTTCTAGTAAAGAAACATTTTACTTAACATAGTACAAGATTATTTGCAATCGCAGGCATTGGATCGAATTTCAGTAGGCAAAGGGGCTATCTTTTTGAGGCGAACTAGTAGGGGAACATTCCGATCAACTTCCTTTTATATTACTGGCCAACAATACATTGAGTGTTTGGAAAAAATGTTTTAGTAGGGTTATGTTTTTCCATAGACAGCAGTTGGTTGTACTTGGGCCTATGTATTGGAGGCGTTTTAATAGAAGTTGACCTGTTTGATAGGATATATTCTGAATATTCTCAAGTTTCCATTCTTTTGTCCTCCTTTTGGAGATGCTCTATCATGGAAATCATATTTTTATTCAAAGCTACAACCAGATGCACTTGCTTTGATTTATTTTTTTATAGATGGAAATTTGATGGTAACGAACATAAAAAGGTATGAATGAAAAATTCGTATTATATTATAGGTTTTTGGCCCTTCTAGATCCTTGTACTGCTTGATGGAAGTTTTTTCCTCTTTTCAATGTCATTTGCGTTCCTCAGATTTGGAACATAATTTTGAAATATTCTAATAACTTTTTTTTGTCACATATAGAAAATATATATTTTCTAAAAAAAAAATAGTTAAATAAAGATTTAATAGATTGGTGTAACAGGTCAAGTTTATTTCTTTTACATTAGTAAACATGGTTCAAATCTATAAGACATGATAAAACGTGATTTCCTTGGCTAAATTAAAGTATGTATGTCATCTCCCAAAGTAGTATTTATTCCACAGTTTGTTTGTGTAATTATAATAGATAAGTGTTAGATAATTTAAATTAGCCTCATTATCATAAGGTGGCTCATAATACCACATACATCTATAAGGTTGTGATGTAATGAACATATATATGTTGGAGTGAAACTAAGGTTAAAATCTTAAAAATGTCGACCAATATTATATGGCTTTTATTTTACAAGGTCTAGAATCCATCTTAGCAACACCCAAGTTTTACTTAGAAAAAAATGTTTAAATGAAAGAGCAAGTCCCAAATGTAGATTTCTAATGATTACCTATTTGTGAAGTGCAAAATTTAAACAACCAAATTAAGGTCAAATTGAAAAACAAATATATTGCAGGGCCCATCAACATTAGAGTTACCTCTTCTAGGGAATGATTCTTTGCTCTTTCCCCAATGCCATTAATAGTCATTTCTACCTAAGTTTCTACTACATGTGCAACTTGTAATTCATATAATATGAAATCATAAACTTAACATCCAATACTACAAAGTTTAAAATGATGAAAGCAGTGAGAAGAATAGGAGAGTTATATTATAGCTAAGGTGTTCAAAGTTGAAAGATCAAGGTAGTAATGACAATGTATTGAAATAATGCCATTGTTAATGCCTATTGTATTGACTTTGATGCCCTCAATTCATTTGTAGCATTCGAAAGGGAATAGGTATCCCACCATATCCCTAATGTGTACAATGGTGAATACATCAAACTATGGATAATTTCTTTATTTTCTACATGAATCTATAGTTATGGTCTAGGGCAAATGTGAATCCATTAGCACAAAAAATATAATCCCATATTAGGGGTTTTAGAAGTCCGCAAAATAGTGTTCCTGGAGGATCTCTGAATAGGGTTTCTCAAGCTTGAAAAAAATAAATAGACATAACCCATTGTCCATTGCTCAAATCTCCCACCCTCACCAAATTTATTTACAAATGGGTATTTGAAAATCTTGGCTTGGAAGTTGTAAAACAAATAATCGAATCAATCTCCTACTTGGTGTATTTCTTGATCCTTGATCCATCTATTCTTGATCTTGTAGTGATTTTTCAATCTAGCTTATCAATCTCAATAAGATTTCATGATCTTTGCAACCAATTTTCAAACCCACAACCATAAAATACAAATTATAGTAGATCCCAAAACCAATCACAAGCAATTTACATCAAACTATGTAAATCCATAATCTTTGGATATAAAAAACTTTCAAAAATATTCAATTCAGACTTTGAAAACAAAACCAAATCTGAGACAAAAAACTACAAACATAAACCCATAACATAAAAATATTTGAATTAGTCCACAAAAAATATAAATATGAGACATAAATCATAATTTAGAAAAACCTAAATGATTGTAACAACAAATGAAATATAATACATTATATATTTACATAAGATAATTTTTTTGCCCTATGTTACTCCTACATCCAAGAAGGGCAAAGAGATCACCTACATCTTAATTAACCATGTATGGGCTTGTCTCCAATGCAAGGAGGGTTTGAGTTGCCCTGATTAATTTAGAAGCCATAAATATTGATATAATAAAAAAGGGGATGTTAGAGATGAAAATATAATTCCGTCTCTAACATGTCACATAAATGTTTTGAGGCCATATGTGACCATCTAAGGGTCCAAAACTGTATTTTAATATGTTTTTCAAGATTCTTCCATTTTTAAAAATAAATTATCTTTGTAACCATATATGGAATTGAGTATAAGTTCATTGATTAGGTTAATTTTAGTGTTTATAGGATATGTGGATATTTTTAAGCCCATCTAAGCTTGCAATCAAAATTTACTAAATATAGCACTAGAAAACCAAGCTAGGAGATGAAAATTACTCAAAATAATAATTTCTCAAAATAGCATGTATTAGTTTGCTTTAGGTACCTTTTTATTTATTTAGTTTTTTAAATTATGCATTTCAAATAAAATATAGATTTGAGTTTTATTTAGAGACACTTATGCAATTCTTTATGTAGTCATTCAGAATTAACAAAGAAGATTGGTTATTTTATGCTTATTGATATTTTGTATAGCTAGTTTATGTCAAGGTTTTTTTTTATAGCAGTGAATATTCGTTAATTCTTGAATATTCTATTTTTAGGATTTTCATTTTGGTAATCTTTTAGGGTCGGCATATGGGATCGAATCACCAAAATTTTAGGGATGTTTCGTTTGTAGGGGTCAGCTCACAAATCCTTTACAATGATATATAAGATTACATGTAAATTTTCTAGATATATAGTAGATCCCCTAAGGGCCTAACCTATACCAAATAAGGGAACGAGTAGAAACTCAATTGGAGGAGCATAAAACCAAACAACAAAAATGAACAAAGAAAACGAATGATAGTACCAAATAATAAGATAAATAACATCATCGAATGACTGAGTTGAATGCCTGAGTTGAATGACATAGATGAACAATATCACCTAATGACACATTCAAGTGACACATTCAAATGACCTAGCTGAATGACATAGCTGAATGAAAGCTGAATGGCAACATTCAATGGAAAAGCCAAATGCCAGATCTAGAAATCACTGATGAATAGCAAGTTAGGTGACATAGCCAAATTGTAAATCCAATGATAGTTTTAGGTGATGGAATTTGTGAACCAGAGGTAAAACCCTTCTATCAGACGATACTAATGAATGAGAGTATCAAACGATAGAGCTGAAAAGCATAGGCCATCATAACATCTGGTGGGAATGATAAAAGGACAAGCTAATCATCAAGAAAATCATCTTTATTATCTTATTTTGAATAGAAAACTAAAAATTCCATACAATCATAATGCACACAAAATCTAAGTATTTATTTTTTTCTAGTATGTCATAGATTTAACTTCAACTACTCAATAATATTAAAATAATTTTACATGTAGAAATCCTCACTATTATATCACAAGATAGAATCAACCAAAATAACATATCACCCCCTAAATATTTTTTTGATGATGAAATACCACCACTCGAAGACGGTCCTTTGATTTTTGATGAAAATGATAATGAATTGAAGTGGCATAAGAGATTGGACCATCTCACCAATCTCAAATTTTAGATGAAACCTCCACTCAAAAATATTTCTGAAGGAAGAGAAGTAGATGGACAATTTGAAGTCCTTTAAGGTGGATTGGGAAATAAAAGTTCTATTCATATAACATGTAGAGCTTGAATATACTAATGATACTCCAAAAGAATGTAGATGTGCAATATGTATCTAGAAGCTAGGGAAAAAACATAGAATGTAATTGAAATTAGACACAATTGAGAAATATTGTGGAAAAGTATATGACATAGTGAAGCACCTAGATGGAGTGATAACAAGAACACATTTGGAAAACTACAAAAGAATGGATGCATGTAGGATATACACAAGAGCATGAAAATGATAAGAAACATCGAAAACATCTTATGGAAAAAGGGGGAAAATTTGAAACAAATTTGGGGAAAGTTAAGCAGTCCCATCCAAAAGTGAAATACATAAATTTTTATACTATATACTATATTCTAAAAAAAGGTAGACTTATTTTTTATTTTTAAGATTGTAAGATTTTTTTTTCAACATAATCAATTTCT
>JARHVA010006234.1:0-15000 GCA_037957365.1 Torreya grandis | reverse complement strand
CCAAGTATGTCCTATGATCATAATCAACAGCTTCAAAAATTGATCAATGTCAATTCCCATCAATGAGACATGCTGAAACAATATCATATAATAAATTAATTAAGCTTAAGCAACATATATACAAAACATGATAGAATGAATCTAGTGTAGGTAGTATACATATCAAGATATCCAAAATACCATGCAACATCAATTGTGACATAACATATCACATTAGCTATATGATCTACATGCATCATAACTATCTAAAAACAAAACCAACATCAACTATCATCAGTCCAAGTGATAGCAAAATATGATAAAGTAAGCCACAGTCCTATATCCATGAAGGGACTATAAAGTTAGTTTGTGACATAATTAAATTAAAACTCTATCAAATTATAAACCTTACTTGGCAAATAGATGCCTTAATATATTCCTTGAGAATATATCTACTTAGAGAAAATGTTAAGTACTTTGAAAATATTATACTTCCTTAATGTAAGATAATTAGAAGATAATAATAATAGGTTAACAATAGGATTTCATGAACTAAGTCAGTTCTAAATTAATGTATTGGGGTAAATAATAATTGTCTTAATAGTTTTTCGATATGTAAGGATATGTTAGCTAATCAAACACCTAATTAGGTAATCTTTGCTTACTTGTTATATTATGAGTAAATCTTAGAACTTTAATTGAATGAATAAAAGAATGAAGTTGATTGCATTGACTAAGAACTATGTAAGTTATAGATAAAATAGATAGATGAAATAATGGAAATGTAACTGATTATATATTTCATTATATTATATTTATTGGATGAATTTATCCCCTCATAATCCCTCATTAAATATGTGTATCATCTCTTGAGAATTTTTAATACTAACAGATTAAAAATCCATATGTAATTTTAGAAATCCATAAAGGATGGATAATCCAAGTAAAATGGATGGTTTATTACTAGTACAACATAACAACATTGTAGAATCTAATCTTGAGATTTATAGATGTTAAAGTTTAGCCATTACTTTATATGACAACATAAGAATTAGCATGCATGATCCTTATACGAGTTATAAGTTATAGTATATGGATTAATGGTTAATCAAAAGTAATCAAGGGGAACTTATTTGAGTTACTTAGTTTGACATCATTATTTTAATATTTTAAAGGATTGTTTTGTAAAATATGTGTGCTTGTGCTTGTATGTTATAGATCTATCACATAGCGTACCAGGTGATTATCATTTAGTGTATCTTGAATTTTTTATGTTTGATTTTATTGAATTATCAAATGAATGCATGTGGCATAATAATCATATAACTATTTGTATTAATTTTTACCTTATACAAATGTATTTGTGGTCTAGTTGGACCTATTTTTAGGTTGTCATCCATGGGGGTGGATATTTACACCATCTTATTTAGATAATTATTTTTTAAATCCCATGTTTTTGTCAAATTATGTTATGGGAAAATAGTTAATGACATAATGCCAATCCATTTATGGGTCAATTGTGTGGTTGTATTGTCCCTTTTTCTATGGGTTAAAGTCTCACTGCCTCTGACATACAGTCATCTAAGGGAGAAGATTAGATACTCATGATAAATATACATATAACCTTAAGATTAAATCTAAATAATCTTTGAGGCTATGATTCTAGTGGTAATTCATCAACTGAGGAGTCATGATCATCATCTATTTTTAGATCTCGGCAACTTATTCTTTATTGTATATGTAAACTTAATTATCTTAGAGGATTATAAATATTATCCTCGAATGATAATATTAATATTCATATTATCCATGGCTCTCATAAGAAGTTAATTAGTTTAAGAATATATTATGGTACTCTACTATCATTTAAAATTGTAATAGTGGTTGTCTCCTTTAGATATTTCCTTTTCTAATTATGTAATGATTAAACAAATTTAAATATTAAGTTGTATGAATCCACATGAAAAAATAGTATCCACCTTAATTTCAATAAAATTATCACATCTAGTAATAATTATATTTTATTTATGTTTGATTAAATGGATCCAAGTCATAGAAAACTTTTTGATATAATATTTAGACATGAGTTGGATGAACCTAGATAAATGATTCATGTAATATCATGAGGGAGATTATTTGACCTTATCTTTGTAATGGTGAGCAATGATAGTAAATAAAATAAAATAAAAAATCCATGATTTTATTAGTACCTAACTGAAGGGTTGTTATTTTTTGGTATCAGAGTTGAGCTTCTAACACTCAACCTAGTGAGCTCATTCATGAGTCTATGTTAAATATTTATTAATAAAACTTATTTTGAAGATAAAACTCAATGAAATTAAAACTCATACATATTTAGTTTAAAGGACTAAATTTTGTGGAATGGAACTAGAGCCTTGTGATGTTATACTTAAAAATATATCCATGAATAAATAAGTGTAGTAAGTATTATCTTCACCTTGTATGATGGCCTAGTGATACCACATGGGTCATGTTTATAGATTTTCTAGTACACCAACATAGGTAGGGTGAAAATCAACCTAACTTTTCCTGAAAGGAGATAAAATCTCCCTAAAGTGTACTACTACTAGGTTGTGGCTCATAGGGTATCTTAGTAGTTGATGTGAAACTATTCCATTTTAATGGGCATGTTTAGAATAAATAAAGATAAATGATAGGTAATTTTGGTCCCATAGATTAGTTTCTCCAAGACTTATCAATAAATAATCCAACTTGAAAATCTAGTTAATTTAATAAATGTTCATTAAAAATGCATTAACAATAATAACACAGTTTTAAAACAAGATAATGATTGTAAACATGGATTATAACTTTAGATATATTCTAACTAATCTAACATATATATGTATCTGTGTGTGTGTGTGTGTGTGTGTGTGTGTGTGTGTGTGTGTGTGTGTGTGTGTGTGTGTGTGTGTGTGTGTGTGTGTGTGTGTGTGTGTGTGTGTGTGCGTGTGTTAGATTAGTTAGAATATATCTAAAGCTATAATCCATGTTTACAATCATTATCTTGTTTTAAAACCTTATTATTATTGTTTATATATATATATATATATATATATATATATATATATATATATATATATATATATATATATATATATATATATATATAGATATATATATATATGAGGATAAAGAGAAAGATGTAAGCCTTCTTTGTAGCTATAATAATTTGATTCATTTGACATAGAGGAACTCCATAGAACCAATCTATTTCTTTGTGAGTATGCACACAAACATGAATGAACATGATGTAAGAGTCTAAGGTGCTCAACTATGAATAAATATGGACAAAATCACCATATACATGTGTAGATAATGAAAAATAGTCTTCCAAAAAATTAAATTGATAAATATTCACTATAAAATAGTGTTTGGATCTACCATAAATAGAATAACTACATAAAATACTTCAAAACATCATTTATCACAAGAAAAACTAACTTCAAAAAGCAAGAAAATACAAAAAATAAGTGTCAGGTCCTCTATTATACTTATCTAACACTAATCAACTATACCTTGACTTAGTCTCATATATGGTCTTATATACATTTTTAATAATACATCACTCATCCACTAAGTGATTCAAAGCATTAAATAATAAAGACCCAATTAAAGTGAAAATTCAATTTTTAATTATCTTCAAGTTAATGTATCCTTTGAATTTATCCTTTTTAATTAATTATTGGTAACATGACAATATTAGAATAAAACCTTATTCTATTTTACACAGATTCAACTTAGATACTCCTCATATTGATGGATTAATTTTTTAATTAAATATTGGATCCAAATTTAACTTCAAGCCCTGAAAGCTCCTCCTAAAAGTTAATCATACATAGGCATTTCTTTATCTTTTTGTGATCTTCTTTTTGTGATCTTATCTTACTTGATCTTGATGTGCACTTTCATCTCATTAGGTTCACTATAAAATTTTCCTTGAAATTTGATTTTTGCATTATATTTTATCCTAAAAAATAATATATTCAATAAATGCACAACTTTGATTAGACTCACAATCCAATTCTTGAACTTGACGGACTAGAAAAGCAAGATGGACATCAATTTTGGGCTTTGATTCTTTTATGGACATCCATGTGTCCACTTCTCACTGCTCATGAAATCCAATGTGTCCAAATGTTTCAAGGTCCTACAACATGGTGATTTTTCATTAACTCATAAATTTGCTAAGGTTCCCAAGGTCTTGAATTTTATTTGGACTAGGGCACAGTGAGATCTTCAAAATTGGAAATATGTCACTCACCTAGATCTCTACACATGCTTGATTGATGTTAAAAAAAATTATTTCCTTGGAGTCTCAAGATTATTCCATGTGGCATCATATCAAACACTCACTTGATCTCTTTTCTATCTTATTACTCATAATTGATTTTGGAGTGCAAAGAAGTAGGATGGTGTGATATGATAGCATCTTGTTAACTTAAATATCATCCATCTATTTACTATGTGCTAACCATCATGAGGGATAGGGGAAATTACATTATGCCACACAGAATCATCTTGGGCACATAGAGGGTTCAAGGCTGAGCTCTTTATCTAAAGTTTTATTGAGAATCAGAGTTGTAAAATCTTGATAGGTGGCATCTTCTCAAAGAATCTGGGCCTATATAATATAAACTAATTGTTAGAGTTTAAAAATTAATATCCATTAGTTTTCAAATAAAGTAGTCATTAAATTTCAAATCACCCAATTTTAATTGAAATAGTTAAGGAAAAATATTCAAAATGATAGATGAAAAAGGCCTATAAAATTAATAATTAAAAAGGCTCTTTGTTAAAGACATAATTATTCCATTTAACAGAAGAATTATTAAGTCTAGAAGATCAAAAATATATATAAACATAGTCATTTTTTACGTTTTTTCAAATAATATTGATCAAGATAGAAGATAAAATATAACTAATAATTATCCACTTACAATCAAAATAAGCCAAAACCTGAGGGCGAATAGGTCCCTTTAGAATCTAATATACCAAATTATAAAATTAAGATGACCATATTTAATAATGAAACTACATAAATTCCTTACTCTATTGATTTGAAAATGATCAAAAGATAGACTTAATTGGCTTTCAGGGAAGGATCAAAACTAAATCATAAAACAATTTGATAATATGCCACATTTTAAGCATAATATAAGGTTTGAACATTTTTACAGGACATATGATTGTCAAATTTAAGTGTATACATCACTAACATGAATGCTAGCACATCATCTAGTTGTAAATTCATGCCAACATGCCATCCAATTGGTATTTCATGCCACTTGGCATCCATCCATTTATTTAGGGCCTAATTTAGTGTCTACTTGGGTTGATGACTTATATGATCTTTATGTAATGATATCTTGACACTTGTCATTATATCACCTATATAGGACCTCATCTAAATATTTTCAAGCATACAAAGCATTGTTGGGATTGAGGAAACATGATCATGTTGCATGGCATGATCTTGGGCAACTAGGAGGTCTATTGTTAATCAAAATTATACAGACTATCTTTTTCACTTGGAAAAACATGATTACAACACATGACACGATCTTGTGCATCTAGAAGCTATGTCATATATCAAATATATGTGGGGCGGGGCGGGAGAGGGGGGGGGGGGGTGGGGGGGGTGGAGGAAATGGGGAAGTAAGATTGCACCATACATCAACATGATTAAGTTCCAAAAATCCTAGGGAAGTGGGAAAGTAATAAAACAAAATGATTGTGTCCCAAAGAAGATATGGGAAGCAAGAAAGCAACAAGTAGAATATCCTCACTTACTAGTAGTGTGCATGAATGAAAATGACCATTAGTTTGGAAACAAACAATAGTCATTGGTTTTAAAATTTAAACTTTAGCGACTAACACAAAATGAAATGAAAAAGAAAAAGGGAAAAATCTCATAAACAAATAAATAATACTATGTCTAACTCAAATCCAAAGCCAACCAACTAATTTGAATGTGAATAATACTTAAAATGAAATCATGAAAACTTAGTCACTTTTATTCAAAGATAGATCTAATAATGCAAATAAAACAATCATGATTTATGAATTTAAATTCAATTAAGGTCAATTTTTTTAAAATGAATAAGTCTAAAGGTAACTCGATACAAAATCTTAGCCATTATAATTTGAAAAGGAGAAGCCATTGAAATAATTTCTAGAGAAAAGGTCAAAAATATCTTGAAATAGTTAGATAACTTGCATAAATATGATGCAAAATGGATTAGAAATGGAAACTTCAAATGAATTTTAGAACATTGATCAAAATAGAATAAGAGGATTAATGCATTCTCAAATAGTTATGTCTATGAGTCTTCAAATGCAATCTTTGTAGACCAATCACATAAGATGAACATTTAAGGTCAAACTTAGTTGAAAGAGTACAATCAACACTATATTTAGGATACAACTACTCAAGGACTAGTTTTCATAAGAACATTAAATAAAACAAGTCCATACTTGATTAAATTATAAAAAGAGGTTCCCTAAATTCTCAATGTGAAATTAGGATGTGTTGTGCAATCAAAAAAAAATTGCGACTTTGCTATGAAAGTACTCCTGAGTATTTTGAAACAAAGAAAAATATATATGAACCTAAAATTTATGAGTTTAAGACACCTTGTAGAAGATGAAAAACTCATGGAAGGATAATAAGGGAATGGTTGTAGAATAAAATAAGATGTTCACATTAACCAATATGTGCAAATGCATTCATTCCCTTTTATAGAACTTACACAAACTAATTATTATAATTTAAATTATCAAGATAGTGAATTTATCTTAGGATTAATACTTGGAAATTTAGTAGGACTGACGACATGTAATGGTGATTTCTCTCCATCCATCCTTGATCTCATCTTGCTTCATTTCAAATCCCCCAAATAATTTTCATTTATATCTTTTATTTATCCATTTCCATTCTAACCTAACTATTTTTTATTTGATAGGGTAAACCCGAATTTTAAAGGGCCCTGGAACCACCAAAATGAAGTACAGTAAATTTAACAAGCCAATAATAAGTCCGAGAAACAAAAAGATGAAGGTCTACAAGACTCAAACAAAAACAAACCCTGAAAGCCGGAACCGAGGAGGAGCTAGAAAATAAGGCTCGAAGAGCGATCCCCTTCCTTTGCGTCTTCATAGAGGGTAATTCACATCAAGAGATCCACATAAAAGGATCTACCGCTATCAAGGACATCCGTGTAACTAGGCCAGGGTCCCGAAAAATCCAACTCAGCAAAAGCCCATATTAAGAGCCACCACTTTGAGACATCTCATGCAACCGTGTGTATTCCCAAAAACCTTGTTTTGGTGTCTAGGACCACGAGTCCAACAAGGTGGATGTAATCGAAATTAAATTCCAAATAGTGGTTTAAAGAAGAATTTAAATTCATGGGAACAAAACCCATCAAATCAGTCCAGCATCCAAATGACCGATCATTAGTGAAAGCAACAATCTAGCCATATCGGTTAGTAAATTTCAAAGCCTTTGTGACCACGTCAGCTTTCCACAAGTATAACCCGCATGGGGGTGACATTGATTTAAAACCTACTAGCCAGATTCCATCCAATCGATTGTGATAGCATGCATTCCCAAGGAAGCTGAAGATTTTGAATTCTTGATATTAGTGTTTGACGAAGAACTCAGGACTCTACAACAGCCATACTTCCACGTAATAATGAGACGAATGGTCCATAAATGATAGCTCAGTGAAGACAAAAGCCATGTGTCCACGGTGTCCTTCCATCAAGGCTTCCAAACTAAAAGAGGCAGGTTCGATCCCAGGGCCTTCCCACGTGGGGAGAGATAGATGATTCTAGAAATCCTAGCCGAGTGTAGAGGAGCCCACCATCTTTCTAAACGAGGGTTAAAGACTGTCCGATCCAAGTAGAAATGACCAAACATGGCGAGAGGACAATTAAATGAGCAATGAAAAAATACCATGTACAACGCCTGCTGGCACTTAGCCCGTCTCAGGCCGAGGATCAGAACAAAACATTTTTGGGGGACATTATGGACCTTCCTCCCATCAACATGAATAGGGTTTGTTTTAGATGGATAGAGCGAATTTGGAATCACAAATTTACCACCTTTTTAAAATACGAGGCTGACTTCTGGGTAGTCGCTGAGACCCCCAAGGAACTGGAGCTATTTCTTACCTATAACTCGCTTCCTAATAGTACCAAAACAGAACGTATACCCAGAAGAACTCAAACTTAGAAATATTGTGCACGTCTGGCAGGGGCATTTGGGATTTCAACTAGTGTCTTCGGGCCAAGAACGTAATGATGCAGCTCTCTGAGGATGGAACTGATGCTATTCTTTTTCCCTATTTTGATCAGTGTTGTAAGTCGTAGGATAGAATTCAGCGCAAACATGACAAATGTTGAAATCACCAAAAAACTGTTGCCTATCCCAAGCTTTGACGTTTTTTCGAAGAGTACCAGAATAGACCCAAAATCCAGGTAGAATCGAGCTTACAACAAAAAGTAGGGGTGGCAGAGACAAATGAAGGTCCATCCAACCGACGACATAAATAGAAACCATACAAAGGCCAATTCTATCCAACAAAAAACCTTGTTCCAGGATGCTATGATGCCTGGGTCCCAATTGAAAATGCTCATCGAGCGTAGGGGGTGGTAAGATACTACCAGTGAGTAGAGAGACTTGACCAACCCAACTACCATTATTTTAAGGCTCTTAGGAAAGAAATCTAGTACTCTAAGGGGTCCTTTGTGATAATAAACCATCGTTGCAATATGAGAACTAATTGAGACTTTTCTGCCTTCTCTGTCACATTACTAGACGCAAGAAAAGCATCGACTCCCATTCCTGCCATAGCTTCCTCACAACACTCCCACCCCTCAGCCTCTATCACCATTGCCGAAACCATCTCCTCCTCGAAAACCTCCTTTTCATCACTATCTAGAACCTCCAAGCCCTAAAAGACCAGAAGATCCTCCTCGAAGACCAGCAGATCCTTTTCCAATACTAGTAGGTCCATCCCCACATCCAGTAGATCTTTCTCCAGGTCCACCTTTTTGACTATATCATCCAGCAAATCCTTTTCTAGATCCATCTCTAGGCCCTTCTTCAATACCAGTAGGTCCAACCCCACATCCAACAGACCATCTTTTTTACTATATCATCCATCAAATCCTTCTCCAGATCCGTCTCCAGGTCTATTTTAAGGTAACAATGATATTAATAATGAAAAAGAGGGTAAAATGAGTTAGAAAAATCATGCCATAATTTATTTCTATAAATATGAACTTGGATTCTAACCTAACTGTTACAACCTTGTCAATGATTAATTAAATCATCAATCATCTATTTCATTGGACTAATATGTTATAGTGTTGCAAGTTATTATTGATATCATGTGTCTATGCACTATCATTGATGTCAAAGGAAGTATGAGATCTTGAGTGTTCAAGAAAGCATGCATAGTGAAGTCTAATTTAGTGAATGATTTGAGACTTGTGAGTGGTATGTGGCATTAGTTGAAGCATAGTACAACATGAGAGTGTATCTACAGTAGCAAAAAAGTATCAGAAATATAGTAGGTCTAGTTGATGTTCTAATTCCTTGAGAATGGACACAACTTGTACAAGCTTAGCCTTTTGGGATAGATGTCAAAGGGTCCTAAGAAGGTTTTCCTATCATTAATTTGGTATTTAAGGTATAGAGTTGTATGAACAATCCTTAGGGAGGTTAACTAGTTTAAAACCCTCTCTAAACCCTTATAGAGACCCAATTGAAGAAAACTTGTTGGAAAGTGCCTAGAATGGTTTGGTTGATAAATTTTGATGTTTTTATGTTTTATAAGACTCCTTAAGGCATCTGTAGGTGGTAGTGGTGTATAAGGGCAGTGAGTAGAACCTACAAAAATTGCTCATTTCTAAAGAATTTATTGCTACACATAGGGTTGATCAGGTCAATGAATATAAATTAATAGAGGTTTAAGGTCAAGACTTTTTCTTGATGTCCATGATGCTATCTTGGAAAGTTACATCCTATGTGTCAACCATTTTGGTCACCCAAGTTGACCTATCACTAAACTGATAAAAAGTGAAAATAGTGAGAAAAAACTGATAGAGTTAAAAGTCATTTAGGGATGAGCTTAAGGTGACTAGGGATGAATACAAATGATTGATGTCATTATTAAAAAAATATACCTATTGTTCATGTTGATTATATGATTTGTATTTCACTAAAATGGATACAAAAGATGCTCAATATGGCCTATATTGAGAATATGAGACAGTAAAACCCAGGATAGTGAGAATGGTTTGCAGGAACAAATTTGTCATTGGATCATATTATTATTTTTTGTTTGAGGTTGATATAAGGTGTTTTTATGATATTTTCCATGTATTTTAATATCATAATTATGCTTTCTCAAGTGTTATAGTGTCATTTTTCCATGATTGGAATGTTATAGTGTTTTACAGCTCTTGATGTACTAGGGGAACTAAAGTCTGTGAGATATTATGACAAGATAGAATATACCAAATACTCTTGGTTATGTTTTTTTATATGTAAATAAATTAATAATTCTTTATTAAATGTGGAGAGATAGTATAAGGTGTTGAGATGTGGAATCCAAAATGGCTTAGGAGACTATGTTAGGACAGTGTAGTAGAGGATTAAGAGATTGGTCCATAAGACTAATGGTTGTTCCTAGAATAAATAATCCATATATTATATGATGTGCTAGATATCACATAGGATACATTCACGTGCATGAGACATCTTGGAATCACTCTTACAAGTGCTAAACGTGAACTTTTACATGACTATGTTGATAGGCACATTGACAGTTTTGAGTAATCATCTGAGAATGAGGAGTTGGAGGTCCTTATACCTGATTTGAAGAATAAAAATCATATTAATATGTTTTTTATATCCCTAAGTCTCTTTTTAATGCAATTATATTCATTTAAAGTGTTCAATATGGTGTGGAGAGTCAAAGTTTGTTAGTTGTGTGTTGGTAGTGTTTGATAGCTCTAAGTGAGCTTCTTACAAAGAATATTTAGGTCTACAAAGGTTAAGATGAAGATTATATTATCTATAATAATTAACCTTAGGTATTTATTTGTCCATACATATAAAACTTTTCCATGGTTTTTTGGCAAGTGTGTTTTTTGCCTAAATGTTCATGACAAAGTTTTAGTGTGCACTCACAGTTCTGAGTGAGCCTATGAGAGTTTTTAAATCCTATTGTCCTGTATGGTGATGACTAATGGACATGGAGAGATTTTTTAAGTCATTTATATTATATTCATGTGTTTTTAGAACATTTTTTTTTATAAATTTTATTTTGTGATTCAGATATGGTTGTCATACTTTTGATAGTGGGAAGGCCTAAAAGGTGAGTAGGCCTAATTGGTAGGTCCAAGTAGTGAAATTGGATAAATGGAGCTATGGACCCAAGGTGAAATTTTAAATGGTATATTGTAATCATTTTTGATTTTTTTACTCCATTGGATGAATCTTAAGATGCTCAAATGGGTCTAAGTGGTAATGTGTGCATGGGTAGGACTAATTGATTTAGGTCTCATTAAGGCCTAATTGAAGTTTAAGGTTAATGAGGTATTGGCCAACCAAAAGAGTGGTTTTTTTCATGATGATAACATGTTATAAGTTCAATTAAAATATTTATCCATGTATTCAAAGGATTTTTTCAAACTAAAATGTGCTTGAGAAAGAAACTTGTATAAAGGCAAGACTCAATAGGCCTAAATTGACTAGTTGAGAAGTTAAGAATATATGTCATGAGATAGGTGTTTGGACACTAAGTGAAGGTGTTTAATAAAATAAAATAAGTATTTCTAATATTTAATTAATATTTAAATATTATTTTGCAGGTGTTAAACAAGGTAATATGACCTAATATTTCCAAAGAGAGGGCTAGATAAGTGAGAAGGCCTAAGAGGATGTTTGAGTGATATTGAAGCGTAAAAGAGTGAAAATAAAGTATTTCATCTATAGTTGAGTTATAAAAAAGTGTTATAAGGTTATTATAGATCATATGTGACTTTTTTGGTGCTAAATTACCTAGGGGATTGGAACCTCCTTCAAGATAAAGCTTGTATAAGACTAGTTAAGTGGGTGATCAACTAGGTAGGGGTTGGAGTTCCTTGTGAAGTTGGTGATTCACTAAATTTTAGATCTAGACATTATATTATTGTACTCCTTGTGCATATTTCAATGGTTTTTATCCCCTAATAGGGTTTCCCACATATCTCTTGTGTTCTCTTACATTATGCTAATGTGGTTGTTTATGTATACATTGATCTTTATGTGAATAAATGCTTCTTAGAATGATCAATGAATTGAATATAAATTTTTAAGAAACTAATTCACTCCCCCTTCTTAGTAGTTACTTCCAATAATTAGTATCATATCTTGGTCCTTTGGATAAGGCCTAACATCATAAAGGAGATCATATGAGAGTAACCATGGCTAAAGTAAAAAGAGGTTGCTTGATGTTGTTCTATGATAGATTCATGGTATTTAGTAGCATGTCAAAAAGTGATGTTGTTGATCATGAGGGAATGTCATGATCAATAGAGATCAAAGGCCAAGATGGTCATCAAACAAGCTATGAGATTTTATTCAAAATTTATAGCTTTCCATACAAGAAAAATTAACATAAAACTATTGACCAGAAGGAGTAGTAGTAGTCCCTAAGGGAGATATAGGCTTAGGGGGAGATATCAAATTCAATTCATAAACCCCTAGAAAAGATGAATGAGTTACTAAAAACATTGTGGTAGCTATGTGTGGATAACATAATATGATATAATAAGTACATTGACAAGAAGGTAAAGATATGTCTAGGTATCTTGGTAGATAGAGGCTCATGAGAGTTTTTGATTTGTCTATAAGACCAATGCTATTCTTGGTATAAGTATTGACCATAAGTTTCAAGGACTAGAGATGATCACCAAGCAAGAGGAGTTTAGTTAAGTCTATAAAACTGTGATATAGATACATGTTTTTTATAAGTTTGAGTATGATGTTGAGACCTATTTAAGGTCTATTTGAGCCTTCATAAAGTATAAAGGTATAAAACTATGTCCTTGTTTGCATTTGTATAGTGGCTGATCATATATGTATTTGTGTATGTAATTATCTAATAAGGTGGCTGTATCATTTAAGCATGATCAATGAGGTAATAGGAAAATAGCTTGAAGGTATTCTTGAGACCATAAAGGTCTGAGATTGAGAAACTCAATGATTGAGGATTGTGCTTAAGGTCTATGCCTTTGGAAGAAAAAGAATGAATTTTTTAATAGATTGGATCTATTGATCACTTTAGATGGAAGGTCAAAGTGATTTAATATATTTTTAAAAATCTTTAAGCTCTTAATAATGCTTGTAAAAGATCATATTGATCATAGTTGTGAAGGATTAGTTCAAAAAAATATTAAACAAAGGACTTTTAATGGTTCTTATTGATGATATTATTATTATAATGCATGAGTGAACTCAAGATTTTGTCCAAGAAAGCATAAGTCAATTAGAGATCCATGAAGTATGAAAAATTTAGGCAAGTGAGTGAGTAAATGGTGCAGTGGTTGGACATGGAAAATTCATCATGATAATCCCTAAGTGAGGGCCACCTAAGTAGTTAGTGGTGTCATTGAGGTCATAAAGTATAGAAATATATGTTCTTCATGATTAGTTTGTATGATGGATTAATCCTAAATAATTTCCATGAATAGATAAACTTGTAATGGGTTATGGAACTCAGAGGGGATCAGTGAAAAAGTTTGCACAAACTTTTGAGTTGATCATGACAAGGTAAAGTGATGAAGAAGCTAAAAAAATGACAAGTTTGTTCTAAGGATATACTTAATACTATGAATATCTACATGAGACCATATAGAATAGTGAGTTATATGGCCAATATATGTCATTGAGTCATATAGTTTATATGATTGTTAAAAACATAACTACTACTAGATGAATGCATGAAGTAACATGAAAAGATCATATGCAAATATCTGATGTATAAAATACCATGAATGTTCAATAATATATATGGATTCAATAGTATGAAAAAATTGCTTATTGGTTAACTAACTTGAATAATGAAGGTTCTTGAATGTTGATTCTACATGTTAAGTGTACCTTGACAAAATGTCTCATAGGTATGAGGGATACATACAAGACTGAGGTTACAGACTACAAGAAACCATTAATCATAAAGAAAAATTAAGCTTGATCTGAGGAACCAATTTGAAGGTAAGCACATGATTTTTGTATCTATTGTAAATAGTTGATTTATAGTTTCAAGTATACATGGAGTTAGGGAGATCTAACTTAAAGGTCTTGAGATGTATGCATGTACAAAGGGGGAGCTAGCTTGTTCATTGAAATGATCAGGTCCTAGGATCAGTAGACTATGTGTAAATGATCTTTTAAGATTGTATATGAACTTTGCCATTAATGTCAAAGCATGGGAAATACTTGATAGGGAGATCCAAATTGAGGAGAAATGAGATTAATATTATATGGTGGAGTGTTTGCCATCAATGATAAAAGGGATATTGTTTGAAGTTGTCATTAATGTCATGTGTCTATTCATTGTCATTGATGTCAAGGGAAGTATGATATGTTAAGTGTGCAAGGAGGCATGCATATTGAATTATGATAAAGTGAATGAATTGAGACTTATGAGTGGTATGTGGCATTAGTTAAAGAATCGTATGACATGAAAGTGCATCTAGAATAACAAGAAAGTCTCAAGAACATAGTAGGTCTAGTTGATGGTCTAATTTTTTTGAGCATGAACATATCTTTTATAAGCTTAGCCTTTTGGGAGAGATGTAAAAGAGTCATAAGAAGGTTTTATAAGAATTATTTTGTCCATTTGAGGGATGGAGTTGTATGAATAATCATTAAGGATGTTAACTAGTCTAAACCCCCTCTCAAAACCCTTATAGAGACTTGATTGAAGAATTTTTTAT